>JAEANM010018039.1:0-12773 GCA_017656035.1 Myanophis thanlyinensis | reverse complement strand
TCCTATTCTGGCCCGGCTCCTCTGTCAAATTTTAGAAACCATTGTGGCCCGCGAGTCAAAAAGTTTGCCCACCCCTGGGATAGAGAATCCAGGAAACAATGGCTACACTTGTCAACATATCCAACAGAGGCCTAACCACATAATCCAAAGCCCAGGAATTGAATATATCTCTATTTTTGGCTGCCTAAGTAATACAACCAAGAGAATCTTCTTTTGTAACCTTCTTTTGTCTTGATAAAGGGTCAGTGAAACAACATAATTGTATTGAATAAAAGTAGAATTCATGGAAGAATAACAAAGTGGAAATTCATCCTTCACTAAAAAAAATAAATGATACTTATCCCAAATTGGCCCAAAACATTTGAATTGTCCTGCAGATCTCTAGAAGTTGTACTCCATGGACAGATCAGTATTGGTGTTCCATTAGGTGTCATTATGTCTGGCAGAAATCAAGTGCTGCATTTTACAATGAAAAGAAACCTGATATTCATTGTGAAGATGGTAATATATGACATAATTTGAGGATTATTTGATTCCTGTGAACTGCATGACTTGCCACTCTTGAAGGAAGTATGAATCCTACTTTGTATCAGGAGACGATGGGGCCATCTGTCCACCAGTTGAAATGGAAGTGAGTCATGAAGCAAAACAGCGATCAAAAGCCTACAAACAGCTTTACAAAGAACGATTGAAGAGCTAATCCAATATTTTGAAATGGCTAAATCAAAATCCAGACTTTAAACCAAATAAAAATGTTATGGTAGCATCTGATGTGAATTGTTCATGCAAGAAAATTCAGAAATGTTACTGAATATAAAAAAATGAATCAAAATTCCAGTATAGAAATGTGAAAGACCAGTTAATTACAGTAAGCATTTAGTTGCCACTAATGTTGCCAAAGATGTGAAAGCAGTTATTAAAAGGATAATGACTTTTTTATACTGGAAATCACATGTTGGCTGACTTTTGTTTACGAATTAAAGTAAACAAACCTTAAATTAAGTTGTTTATTCATACAAATTCCTTTTGTATGTTAGTAGGAACCCCAAGAATGTCTGCTAACATTCAGTGATAAAAGATATGCAAAAATTCCAAAATCCAGATAATGTTTGGACATAACTGCATTTGCTACAGTATGTGATTCAATTGCCTTTCATATTCTTTACCATAAAATCACTCCAACATATCACTCACTTATATATTCAGTCCATGTTCATTAAAAATCCATGCATTCTTTGCCCTATCACTTTTTTTCTTTTGCTACACACATAATACTTTATATACACCTAATTGGAGGGATGCCCTTACCACCATGAGGCATAACACAAGTTGGCAACCTGTTCTCCATCTTATTTATCTTAGTAGAAAGTGTCTTGTAAAACATTCAATTGACCAATGTCATTATGGGCAGCAGAGATCAACATCTATGGCCCTGTTTTGTTTGAAAAAAAAAAAGCAAACAAGTAAAAGCAAACAATCTTTCATCAAATTTTAAGAATAATGCTAGAAGAACAATACAGGGGTTTTTTTTTGGCACAGCAACAATTCTTACAATTTAATCCTCCCACTGTGCTTCAGAATTTCTTTTCCAAATTTAAGCAGATGCAAGATATGAGAAAAATTTCATGGGGAAAGTGGTACATTTTACATAACTGTTCACAGTCATTACTTCTAAATGCATCAAACCAAGTAGACAGTTCCTACAGACAAGAAATTGAAATATTGATATTAGGGTTTCCAATTGGTCCCTACAGCTTGCATTATTCTGAAAGTGGCATATAGAAAATCTACCTGTTATCATAGACTTGCATTGTTAAGACATTTATCATGAATCAAGTCGCAATGAAGGTTCTATATGGCTGGAGAGAACTCAATGGCCCCAAAGTTTCTCCTCTCAATACCCTTCAGGATTGTCTTTTCTCATTTGTCCCCCGTTGTGTTCTCCTAGGTCAGTGTAGACTACAGGTAGTCTGCAACTTATATAGCAATTGATCAAAGTTACAGCAGATTCCCCAGAGATACTTACCTGTATTGTCAGGTTTCCACACAACATCAGCAATGCAATCAGACCTTATTCTAAAGGTCCAATAGCCAGGCCCTCATTTCCTGATAGTGAGAACCGTTAATCAGTGGAACAGCTTGCCACCAGCACAGTGATGGGTTCTTTATCACTGGTGGTTTTTAAGAAGAGAGTGGACAGACATTTGTCTAAAATGGTATATAGTTTCCTGCATGGACAGGGGGTTGATCTAGAATACTTCCAAAGTTCCTTCCAACTGTTACACAGTACTGTTACTAGATCCTCCTATTCATACTTTTAAATTAGACAATCCATGACCCATTGGATCATTGTTTCAGAGATGTGTTCTTACCCAAGGGAGAAAGAGAATGATCGCAGGTAGGCAAAAAAAGCAATGGGAGTGAGAATGATTTTTGATTTCCTGCCAGCTTCCCCACTGACTTTCCTTATAGGACCTGGCAGGGAGCATTGGAAATGATTATCACATGATGGTGGTTGACCATGGTGATTCAGCAGCACAGCAGTGCAGCAGCACTGAAGCAGCCACAGCTTTGCCAAATTTCAATCCCACAGGAGAGATGGGTCCCAAATTTTAATGCATTCTTTAATTTAGCCCATTTGAGTAAAATTCAAAATTGATTGATTCAAAAATTGTTGCCCATTTAACCCAACTGAGGGCTATAAACTATAAAACAAAAACAAGAATTAATAATGTTACTGCAGTTGCATTTCAATGTCATCTGATATGTCATTCCTTTCAAACTCCTGATTCCACTGTTTTTCCACATATAATACAAAGTTATCTTATCTCATTACAGCCAAGAACCTCAAGCAATCATTTTAGTAGACCCTAAGTATGGATATTATTTAGCTAATGGACAATTTTCAGGCCGCATCTGTCTCCCCAGTAATCTTCTATAAGCAACCCAAGATTGTCGGACCAATACAGTAGTAGCAGACCTGCAACAATTATAGTCCTTTAGTGATAAACCTTTTGGTGTAAAAGTAATAGACCACTATCTGAGAAATTAAATGGAGTCTTTTGAATCCAAAAGCTGGATTTTTCTGGGTCTGATGCAGAGTTTGATAGGGCAATAGAATGGTAGGCTTCTGCATTTGCATCTGTCTGATGGTTTTAATTATGTGGTACAAATTCTATTACGTTTCCCTGTTTCTCATTTACTTTCACATTTGTCTCAAAACTCTCCAAACCAAATCACAGCAGGATGGCTTCTCTGCAACAACAACAAAATAAAAATAAAAACTGGTAAAGCTCTATCTTAGCAAAGTTTAGTCCATTCTGGCACTGGAGTGTTTAACAGTATGAAAAGTTTGAAATGGGGAGAAAAACAAAGAATAACTGAGCAACAGACTGCTTTATTGAACTTTGAGATAAACAGAACTGTGAAATGTGTTGAACAGCATTAAAATGTTGGCAAGAGTTGGTAGTGAATTGTGCCAGAGGCTGAGCTTGTATGCTAGACCAGTGTTTCTCAACCTTGGCAATTTTAAGCTGAGACACTTTGATCCCAGAATTCCCCAGCTAGCATGCTGGCTGGGGGATTCTGGGAATTGGAAGCCTACAAAGCTTAAAGTTGCCAAGGTTGAGAAAACTGCAAGGACAAATGCAAGCAGCCCCATCTTACTTTGTTGCAAAAGGAGACTGAAAACTGATTTGGTTGGAAAAGAAATGCCTGCTAACCAGTGGTGGGATGCAACTAGTTTTACTACCAGTTTGGTGTGCATTTTCAAAGCATGCATATGCCATCCATGCTGTCATACGGCTGCTAAAATACAAGCTTTTCCTTACCAGAGGCGTGATTAGGGTGGCTGCGGAGGCACGCAAAACAATTCAGGTGAGCAAAAAAGAAAAAAAAAAGGGTATATAGGACAAGAAAGGGCAGGGGCGGCAGGATGGGGCCAAACATCATTGCCTCTACCGGTTCAGTAGAATCGGTGTGACCAAGCTGAATATCACCACTGCTACTATCCTATGGGACTAAAATGAGAGCCAAGAACCTGGAAGCACATAAGGAGAAAAAACAAATGACCACTAAAACAGAAAATGATATCATCCCTGGTCCTCTTTGAGCTTGGTTATTTTCTTGCAGAAATTTCATTACCCAACTAGGTAACGTCATCAGTGTTACAAGGGAGTGGAGTTTGTTCTCTGTTCAGTGGTGGAATTCATTTTTTTTTACTACCGGTTATGTGGGCATGGCTTGGTGGATGTAGCTTAGTGGTCATGTGACTGGGTGGGCAGTTTCTGTAAGCAGGGCAATAAAAATTAGGCTAGAAACAAGACCAGAATGTTTTTTTTCCTGCCTTCCTTACAGGATTAACCCTATAAAGTGGGGAAAAAAACAAAAGGAGATTTCTTCTAACAACCGGTTCTCCAAACTGCTTAGAAAATTTACTTCCAGTTCTAGTGAACCTGCAAGAACCTGCTGAATTTCACCTCTGTCTCTGTTTATGTATAAGTGGCTTACCTTGTCAGTGTTGGCAGGAGACTACAACAGGTCCTGACCAGCAATCAATAAAGAAACAACAGAGATTAAGATAAAACAGTAAACAATATGCCAATCAAGGAACTTACCTACTCAGTAAACAACTGCCTAATCAGGGAACTACCAAGAACACTCCGATCAACACTGACATGGCAAGTCATTTGTATATAATGAGGCCAAACCCTTCTAGCAGTGATGATGTTACCTTATTGGGTAATGAAACAACTGCAAGAAAACCAAGCAAGCAAAATTGTACTTCCTCCCGAGGGATCATCCCCTACCTATGTTCACTTTGTCAATGAACAATTAACTACTAGCTCAGCCATAAGTGCTTAGACACAATCATGTTGATCCAGTTAAGTAGACATGCTCAAAAGCAAATAAATTAATAAGAGAAATGTACATTGTATTCAGCCCATTTTTCACCAT
This sequence comes from Myanophis thanlyinensis, assembly GCA_017656035.1. Taxonomy (NCBI): domain Eukaryota; kingdom Metazoa; phylum Chordata; class Lepidosauria; order Squamata; family Homalopsidae; genus Myanophis; species Myanophis thanlyinensis. The sequence continues at coordinate 7,817 of JAEANM010018039.1, read as the reverse complement.
CCTGGCCTCAATGACCCACAGGTTGCCTAACCTAATCATATTTTTACTACACTGACTAAATGTATAATGCTATTTGCATAAGTCCATAAAAAGAAGTTTGACTTTGTGCTTATGTTTCACCTTGGTACTACTCAATTTACTTATGTGCACCTTAGTGGCTCTTGTGGGACTATCTCTTATCTTATAGATATAATTCTCCTAAAATTCTCCTACCTCTGTTGGCAACAGATTTTTTTATATATTTAGATCATAGTGATTGTGTAAAAATAATACATGATCTAAATGAGAATTTAAGTCTTTGGAACTCCTGGAGTATCCAGCTGAAACTCCTTGAAAGGAATATTTGAAGTCTTTTATAGGCACACTTCAACTTTTCCAGAATTAGCTCATTTCAATTATTCATTCAGCAAAGCTGGTTACTTTTATTTTGATTAGAGAGAAATGTAAAATTAAGTTGAATGCAGTGAGAATGGGATAATTGAGGAATGTGTATAGTGCAAAGTTTCTTAACCTGAAGTTGTATGGACTTGTGATGGCCCGCCAGCTGCCAGCAGAGCTGGCAGCAGATTCGGACAATGAGGAGTTTGGGGAGGACCTTGGGCCAGCCCTGGAGTCTGGGGAAGGTTCTGATGGGTGCTCTGAAGGCACAGATGGGGCCAGGGCCATCCGACAGTTATCAGCTGCCTTCAGAGTCAGAGATCAGTGGGGAAGAACAGCTGGAGCTTGTTTCAGATGTGTGTATGTGCAGAGCTGTCAGGAGAAAGAAACAACTAAGGAGCAGGGGTCGACTCGGAAGTAAAGGCACAAGTGGACGTTTATTCCCATAGGGAATAAATAGGAGCAAAAAGGGAGTGGTGTTTGTAGGATACAATTAGTTTGCTCATTATTGTGAAGATTTGCTTATCTGAGTTTGTGCCATACAGAGACTCCTTACCAAGTATTTTGACTGGAAACTCAGACTGACAATTATCCAAGGATTGATAAGGTCTGTTTTTGCAATAAAATCTTAAAAGATTTACTGCTGGGACTTTTCTGGATGTCAATGAGAAGAATAAAATAAAAAAAGTTTTTGGGGACAACCAAGAGCCTGTTTTATGATTCTGTTAAGCCTGGGTCAGAACAGGACTTCAGCTCTCAGAATTTCTCAATTATCTATGCAATGTAGAAGAAAGGACAATGTAAAAATGAATGGATGCTGGATGCAGATGGATTGAATGCAAATATGAATGAGGAATTTGATCATATAAGCAAAAGAAAGGATCAAACTTCAAAAGAAATACAGGTAGTCCACAACTTACAACAGTTCATTTAGTGCCTGTTCAAAGTTACAACAGTGCTATAAAAATAACTTATGACCATTTTTTGCACTTATGACCATTGTAGCATCCCTTTGATCACATGATGAAAATTCAGATACTTGGCAACTGACTCATATTGATGATGGTTGCAAGGTCCCTGGGTCACCTAATCCGCTTTTGCGACCTTCTGACAAGCAAAATAGATGAAGAAAGCAGATTCTCTTAACAACCATGTTATTAACTTACCAACTGCAGGTGATTCACTTAACAACTATGGCAAAATAAAATGGGGCAAAATTCACTTAACAAATGTTTCACTTAGCCATCAAAACCTGGGGATCAATTGAGGTCATAAGTTGAGGACTACCTGTATCTGAAAGAAAAGTGAATGGGTTAAGAAGAAGGTTAGGGGAAAACCGAGATAGTTGTGCTTAGATGGATGGAGTGGATGAGAGCTTTAAAAAAAAAGAGGTGAAGCATTTAAAGAGTTAAAGGCAATGTATCAAACAGCCTTTGGTGGAAACTATGATTGTAAAGACAGAAACAGTATAAAATAATGGTTGTACAAAGTTGGTGTCAAGGTTCCAACTAATGATTGAAGCTAATCAGAACTCTGAGACTAGAATCCTCTGCAAATATCTTCTTTATTGAGGACATCATATCTGCACAACTCCAAAGCAAAACCACCTCTAAATATTTCCCATGGTTTTAGAATGATTAAAAATAGGAAATAACCCCATCCCCAAATGTCATAGCTCACATTGGCCAATTGGGTTAATTGGCGGGCTCTCCAAGCACTCCTTCCTTGACTTTGTCCATTACCAGTAAAGATGACCTTGATTCTCATGAGGAAACTCTCTGTTATGACTAGTAAGGCATTTCAACCTCCTTCCCCCTCTGTATGGCAACTGAAGAACAGAACCTGCTGTCAGGTTTGGTTTGAAGTTGATAGCTGGTTTATTTATGTTTCTTTTTCTCATCTCTGGCCTATAATTTCTTTTTACTGACTGTTTTTTTTAATTAAATTCTGATTCTGTCTTCTGTATAATATTTCTTACCTTGGAGGGGAAAAGGCTGATACATTTGTATGCATGCAGAAAGGTTCCCTCAAAATAACTTCCTAAAATATAGTTTGACATTCCAAGATCTGTGTAAATAGTAACGTCATGTATGGATATTGTTTGGAAAATGCAAGCAGTGGACACATCAGTGTTGAAAACGCAAATAAATCTTTATGTTTTCATTATTATTGATTCCAATGATGAGAGGTATTAAAATCTTATAGCTTCCACAGGACCACAGATATTTACCCCCTCTAGGCAAGCTGAATATAGTAGTTTATCTATGGTACATAAAGTGAGAGTCTTAATGCATTTGTAAGTGGGCAGAGGGGACTTTTATTGATTTTTAAAATATATTATACTCTTCAAAGCAGAGTTTTACCCAAGGTGGTATATAATATTCTACAATTACAAATTGATTTGATTTTAAAACTTATATGATTATTAGAAATATGGGACATGCAGTATCAACAACTGAAGTCCTTGACTAGTTACTATAGTTAGGTTAAAATATTCAGTTGCAAAAAAAGGCAATAATAAAATAATACATTAAGGAGAATAAAAGAGTTTTGCCTATCTCTGAAAATCTGTTCCTTGATATAATTCCATTTGCAAATTCCCTTTCATCAACTTGAATGAGAACTGGCAAATGACAAAAAAATGCAAGAGAAATGTTCTATCTGGCTTTAGTTTGCTTGTCAAGAAAACTCTGCATGTTGCTATAAACCCATATGTGTCAAAATTCATATTTCTCACAAAGGGGGCATGCAACTCAGCATTCCAAACATATATATTGAAATGTGTAGTTTAGGGGGGAATGTTCTTATCATAGCAATTATGTATTATTTTCTTTTTGAAGCTACTGCTTGGTGGAAAAAGTTCACAAAATGAAAGAATGAAGACAAATACAGTATAAATATTTCTGCAGACTTTTGTGGGGACAAAAATTGTGAACAGTAGGGACAAGCTATACATATGGCCAATAAAGTAACTCTGATAAAAATGACATTGCATCACCTATCTCTAATTAGAATAAAGCACTGGGCTTGCATTTAAATCAACTATTTGTGAGATACTTAACAAAAGAAGTAAAGGCTAAATAAAGGTTTCCCTTGTCCAGTTGTGTCCAGTTTTAAGGGCTCGTACTCATCTCCATTTCTAAGACGAGAGAACCAGCATTATCCAAAGCTAGTATTGGGGTCATGTGGCCAGCATGACCATACTCCAAGGCCAGAGGTGAAATTCAGCTGCTTCGCACCGGTTCTATAGACAAATACAGTTCTATAGAACCAGTGGTAACAATTATAAGCAGTTTGGAGAACCAGTTATTAGAAAAAAAATCTCCTTTTGTTTTTTTTCCCACTTTGCAGGGTTAATCCTGTAAAGATTAACTTTACAAGGTTAATCCTGTAAATAAGGCAGTTGTTTCTAGCCTAATCTTTATTGCCTTGTGCACAGAAACTGCCTCTCCTCTTACTACATTGTAACTTTGGTAAAGTTGTAATGGTAATGGTAATTCTGTGCTTGGTGATGTTTAATCCTGTGGCCATGCCCACAGAACTTGTAGTAAAAAAAAAAAAATGAATTTCACCACTGTCCAAGGCACATGAAGTGGTACCTATTTAGCTACTCGCATTTGCATGCTTTTAAACTGCTAGGTTGCCAGAAGCTAGGGAAAGTAACAGGAGTTCACCCCATCACACAGCACCTGGATTTTGAACCATGAGCTATCAGCTGGTTAGGGACAAGCTCAGCATCTTGAATAGCTGAGTCATCATGTCCCAGTATTTAACATAAAAAGGTATCCGTATTATAGCACTCAGTTTCTTTTCTTTTTTTGCTTCTTTCTTTATTTTTGTTTTTAAAAAATAAAAACAAGCGGGGGGGGGGAGACATATTAAACGAGCAGTGTTCAGCTACTAAAGCTACTATCAGTAAAAGTTGCAAAATAATTCCTAATGGGAATTTGAGAAATTTGTTTTCATTCATTTTTTTATTCCTCAGAGACCGTGGGGTTGGACTCTGTCAGCATACTAATAGACTAGATTAGGCCAGTATGCTAAAAATGAGTCCTCGGATGGTTCTCAAGGCTGAGAATTGAATAAGCACCCTTCTCTAGATGAGGATGGGCTCCCTCAATTCTTCATTGTCACTGCATAATGACAATACATTGTCAGTGGAAGCTCAAGGAGCATCAGTGGCTCAGAATGATTTGCAACAGCTTTCAAAGCCCTCCAGCTATAATTGTTCTTGGACAGGGACAAACCAGAAGGAAGGATATGAAGTAAAAGGAATCCAAAGGAATAGCAAACCAGAAATAGTCTCCTTCAACATACATACACTAAATTTTCTCTTTTTACGACCCTGTAATCCCTTAATTCAGGGTAGAGTCAGGGCAACTGGAAGGAGCTGAGCATTTATTGCCCAGATGCCTTTCCTGACACCACATGAAGTTCACAGCAGACTTTTTTTTCTTTGTGCTGCTACCTAGGATTGAACTCTCAACCTTCTAAGTGGAAGGCGGCCATCTTCACCACTAGACCATCACACCGCACATTCAACATACATATACACTATGAGAAAGTAAAGGGTATCTAGAACATGTTTTAAAATAATAGAAACCCCTTTGATCCCCCACAGCATATCTTTTCTCCTGAGGAAGAACTGGTAGAGGCCACAAATCCTGATGAGAAGGAATATCCAAATTTGGGAGGTGGGTTGAATGTCTAGAAGGCACAACGTTGAAATTCAGAGAGTTATGCATTCCCAGGCAACTTCAGATTTGTTTTTATTAAGCAAAATGAAGTGACTGAAGTCTCAGTAATGGGGCCAGAGGCTGTTAATTATCATTATCATGCTAATTATCACTTTTTTTTTTGGCCTCCATTAAATGAGAGATATGGAGATGGGAAGATGATGAAATGGAGATGCAATAAAAGCCTAGACTGTGATATAGTGATACATGGTTTAGTGAGGCTGATCTTTGCCAATTTCCTCATTTGGGATCCAAAGTTTCATCTCTGGACAGACGGATGCTTTAATCAATATTAAATACATGATGTAAGAATACAGAGTAGACTGAATGCAGAGCGTTAACAACAATTAAACACATTTATCACATGCTGGAGATTCTATCCCTGTTCTTTGGTATCACTTTTTTTTCTCAGTGTATTAGAAAATGATGTATTTTCTGTTTTAGTTTTGAATTAGAAAACACTGACCTCCATTAAATACATCTTTGGTTGCCATACCAGACCAATTGAGCAATATACCAAAACTATAAACAGTCTTTTTAAAGATTATTTTATTCTCTGCACACATATTTCTATCAAAAACTATTTTATTACATTCTGGCACTCTGAATAAAATCTCAGAAGCCTGTATTATATTATATTGTTGTTGATGAAATGAACATTTGCAAGATAGGAAATCTGGAACTGGCAACAAATAGCCTCTTTTTGAATTATGTGACTTCAAGCTGAAATAATTTACTTTTGTTTTGTTTTTTTAATGAGAGACACACAGACAGACAACTTTCTATTTAGGTTCTGAAGAAATCTTGTGGATACCACCAAAAAGTGGATACTAAAGAACAGGGATAGAATCTCCAGCATGTGATAAATGGGTTTAATTGTTGTTAACGCTCTGCATTCAGTCTACTCTGTATTCTTACATCATGTATTTAATATTGATTAAATATTATGAGCCAGTAGTGTGACAAAAAAAAGTCAACACAGTCCTAGACTGCATTACTAGAGGGATAGAAATCAAGATCATGTGAAGTGTTAATACCACTTTATAATGTGTTAGTAAGATCACACATGGGATATTGCATCCAGTTTTGGTCACCACGTTATAAAAAGGTGTTGAGTCTCTAAAAAGAGTGCAGAGAAGAGCAGCAAAGATGTCTAGGAGACTGAAGACTAAAACATATGAAGAAAGGTTTCAGGAATTGGGTATGTCTAAATTAATGAAAAGAAGGACTAAGGGGAGACATGATAGCAGTGTTTCAATATCTAGGGGCTGCCACAAAGAAGACAAGATCAACCTATTCTCCAAAGCACCTGAAGGACGGACAAGAAGCAATGCATAGAATCAAAGAGAGAGCCAACTTAGAACTAAGGAGAAATTTCCTGACAGTTAGAAAAATTGATCAGTGAAATGACTTGCCTCCAGAAGTTGTGTGTGCTCCAACATTAGAAGATTTTAAGAAGAGATTGGACAACCATTTGTTTAAAATGGTATAGGCTTTCCTGCTTGAGCAGGAGGTTGGACTAGAAGACCTCCAAGGTCCCTTCCAACTCTATTATTCTGCTATCTTCTAAGTCTAAGACAACCTCCTGACCAGAGCAGGAGTTTTAATTGTAGACAAATCCTGTCCAACTTTGCTTGAAAACCCCAGTCATGAAGGTTCTACTGTTTTACTGCTTAATGTCTTTCACCATAAGGGAATTACTCCTGTTTTAAATTTGAATCTCTCTCAGTAAATCCTCCATTCATTGATTCTTGTCCTGCCCTTGAACATTACAAGCAATAAATCCTTATCCTCTTCCTTGGGACACCCTTTCAAGAGGAAGGATTTGAGGATTGCTTCTATCATGTCTCCGCTTAGCCTTTTCTTCTTTAGGCTAAACAACCAAGTTATTTTAACTGTTCTTCATAGGATTTAGCCTCCAAGCCTCTCACCTTCTTTGTTGCTCGCTCTGCCCTCTGTCCAAGGCATCCGTTTGTAATTATTTTTCCAATTATTGGTTTTTGTAATTATGCACACACATATACCCCTTTCTATTTAGCAAAATAAATGTTCCACTTTCATTGAATTCAAATTGCAATTGTGTTCTTGGGCCTAAAAATAACCAGTCAAAGAGCTAGCTAGCTTCAAGCTAGATCATGGAAATTGCTCACATAAAATCTGGAAATGCAGGATTTGCTGCATCAGTGGGCACAGAAGCAGTGTTTGGAGCTCTTCATAAATAACATAAAAGAAAAATTCAAGTAAAATAAAGAAGGAGGAGAAGCAGAAGGCAAAAGAGAAGAAGACGGGGTGGGAAGACAAAGATGCCAGATGATACTTTACCCATTCAGATTCTCTTTTCCACATCATATATCCTCCTGAACCATCATGAACTGTCTCCCAGCAATCTCCATCAAAGGGAAGCAATTTCTTTTAACCACAGAATTGAATATTGTATGCAGTTCTGGTCACCATGATACAAAAAAAGATGTTGGGACCTTAGAAAGTGCAGAGAAAAGCAACAAAGATGATAACTGGTTTGATGGCTAAACCATACAATGAATGACTGAGAGAACTAGTTCTCTCAATCAAAGAGAAGAGATTAGGTCATATGAAAGCAGTCTTCCAATACTTGAAGGGACATAGACAGTGGTGAAATTCAATTTTTTTTTACTACTGGTTCTGTGGGCATGGCCACAGGATTAAACATCACCAAGCACAGAA
>JAEANM010018038.1:0-12773 GCA_017656035.1 Myanophis thanlyinensis | reverse complement strand
TAAGCATTTCACTGCATATCGTACCATGTATGACTGTGTATGTGACCAATAAATTTGAAATTGAAATTGAAATTAATGCTATTTTGGGGGAGGGGAGTATTTCTTTCTTTAGGATATTTCTATCCCACCTTTCCTCTGGGAATTCATGGCTGTCTTGCTTATCTCCACATCAGTCCTGGGAATTGAGATGGGCTGAAGAAAGGTGACATATCAAAGTCACCAATGAACTATATATTGTAGGGGGGATATATGTAGTGGGAGAACCTGAACCATTCTAGTTCAATCATACTACATTACACTCTGTATAGATGTGAATGTGTGCATATAGTTAAGATGCAGGAGGTAATCTCCTATATGCTTGTCCCAATTGCATCTTGATTGAGTTGAGTAGTCTTCTGCCATTTTGAACCACATTAAAATTGTAATGTAAGCTTAAATGCAGACTTAGCATAGTCTAAAAAGGCCAAGAAAGGCCTCTCACACACTCTGAAAAGCAAAACCATTTGTGTTATCATTACTGTGATCCTGGTGCTTGCCCCAAATGTTAACTGAAAACTTCAAAATGTTGCCCAACCTGCCCTAAAAGGGAAAGGTATCCCATAGATTGAATCTTTGCTAGGAATCTTGAAATAATTGTAGGTTTCCTGACCCAGTAAGGAAAACCTAATGGAGCTTGTGTATGAAAATTCTCAGTCATCCAGGTCATGGTTGTCCCAAAGGTACTTTTTTCAAGAGGCAACCGGACTTTCTTTGAAGACATTTCACTTCTCACCCAAGAAGCTTCAGCTCTGACTGAATAGTGGGGCCTAGAAATATTTATAGTCCTTGCAGACATCTGGTCATTTGCATTCTTTTAGCAAGTTGTTAAGGCCACCTGGAGGTTTATCTGTGTCCTCAGGGTCACCTGAGTAGTGCAAATGTGTGTGGAGCCTTCTTGGAATTGTGGAAAGGACTGTGTTGTAGACTGGAAATAGATGATGTTGTTTCCCTGCCCCTCTGTTGAGAGAGGCTGTTTCAGTTTTGATATAGATGGCCTCTTTGACCCCTCTTTCAAGCCGGCAATCCTCTCTGTCCAAAATGCGGTCTTCAAGAGTGGCCTTTGTCTTTTAAATGCAGATGGACTGCTGAATCTACTCCTGATGGGTTTATTCTCCTAGGTCAGGGGTGGGCAATTGTGGCTCTTTTATGACTTGTGGACTTCAAATCCCAGAATCTCTGGGCAAGGCAACCTAAATAAAATGGAGGAAATGTTTTGAGGTGTAAGTGTAAGGGTTAAGCCGGGGTGGGTAACTATGGCTCTTTTATGACCAGTGGACTTCAAATCCCAGAATCCCCGGGCAAGGCAACCTAAATAAAATGGAGAAAACATTGTGAGGTGTTAAGTGTAAGGAACTCTTACACTTCAAAATGTTTCCTCCATTTTATTTAGGTCGCCTTGCCCAGGGATTCTGGGATTTAAAGTCCATAGGTCATAAAAGAGCCATAGTTACCCACCCCTGTCCTAGATCATGCCATGCTTCTATGAAGTGGTTGTTTTGTTTCCCCTAATGGTGCTTCAAGGTTTCTGAGCTTGACATTATTGCTTAATAAATTGTGTCAGATTTTATGTCCTGGGTACTGGCAAGATTCAGCTAACAGAGTGCAGAAATACAAGTGAGATGAACAATTAGGATAGATCTGAGACTTAATAGCCTAGGGTGGGACTTGCGATAGTCATGTTTGAGCTCAGGGACATGGGACAGATATTTTTTTTTCACTCCATAGAGATGCTGTAATTTCTCTTTGGCAGTAACCTCATTTGACTCCTAATTTAACTGTGGTGAAAGAACAACTTCTTTTAATCTGGTTTCCAGCTGAAAATTCTGGAGCTGAGCTTGGGGTGGGCTGTTTTTCAATTGCCTCACCCATTCCTTCTGATTCCTAAGTTTGATGCTGAAAGACAATAGTGGCATGACAAGTTTCCCAACTTTCCCTCAGTTTGGCACCCCAAGGGAGAGGGGAATGAATAAGATCCTGTAAGTGCCTCTCTTCTCTTAGGCTACTGTGAGCAACACAAAAGACATGGGATGCTGTATTTCCTTCCTTCCTTCCTTCCCTTTTACCAGAATAGGTGTGGGGGGAACTTGGAGCAGGACTGTGATTTTCAGTTCTGTTCTTTATGTTTCTGAAGCAAAGAAACTTGCATTTTGTCCAACTTAATTTGGGAGACCAGACAATGATAATTGTGGGCCTCTTTGTGCAAAGATCCATTTTTGTGAGTCCCTATTGCAAATCAAGCGAATATCAGCATTATTCCTGTCACAGGTTTCCCTCATAAGTAACAATTGTCCCAATGTATTTAAACCAACTAAAGGACTTGGAAAAAATTACGAAGCTGGATGTACAAAGAGAGAAAGAAATATACGTGCAGGAATAAAAGAAGTTGTTCCCCACTTATTCAGGATAAAAATCAAATATTTGTTTGTGTTTTTATGGATCAAAAGCGGTAGTCCCAGATGACTAAACTATGGTTTTGCTCAAGAAGTTCCAGACAGTTGTATACCACTGCTTGCTTTGCAAAAGGAGGGATTTTTTTTAAAGGAAAGAAAAAAATCAATGAGTCACTGACGAAGAATGAAAATGTAAAATGTGCGCGGACTTTTTAGGAATACAGTCACAGAGCCTTTAAACAGAAACAGCTGAAAATTGTCTGCAACCTTGAACCAATCCACTTACATTACATACAAAGATATTTTTGAACTTTTCATGAGGAGAAGGTTTTGAGCTTTTTGTGGTTGTTGTTTCCCTATTTTCCCTTTTCCTCAATCACACATGCCCATCTGCCTTTCACCCACAAAGCCACAAGAATGCAAAACAAAGTCAGCTAGCCTTTGGCCCCCTGCCCACAGCCCACAGTTTCTTTTTCACACACTTCCAAAGTTACTTCTTTGGCCTGCGAGGTTTTTCATTTATAGCAAAGTGAAATCATCCCATATTGGGGAAGGTTGAACTTGGGCCTACACACTCCACAATCACAGCAAGTGAATGAATTTCACACGGGTGTTTGCCAGTGACAAACTCCATCTCCTTACCTTTTCTTTTTGAGATATATCCAACATTTTACAATGAGCCATGAAGATTCCATTAGCAGCCAGACCTTCAAGCTTTGCAGATTCTCTGTACACCTGGCTATCTTTCTGTTATTTCCCAATAGCCAAATTTGGGTTATAGACTTCTTATGGCAGTAGCAATGGCACTTAGACTTATATGCCACTTCATTGTGCCTTACAACCCTCTCTAAATGGTTCACAGAGTCAGCATATTGCCCTCAATAACCTAGGTCCTCATTTTATTGACCTCAGGAGGATGGAACCTTGAGCCGGTCAAGATTGAACTGCAGACAGTCAGCAGAATTAGCCTGTAATATTGCATTCTAACCACTGTGCCACCACAGCGCTATACACCACTTGACTTTACAATTAGTAGGTAAACTACAGTGTGGCATATAACTCCAGATGTGGATTGTATCTCCATCTCATTGCCCCTTTCTTCCTGTCTTCTTTATTTGTTCCAACCTGCAGTTAAGCAACTTACCTTAGTGAGTATACTCAACTATGCTGATTTATCTTTTCCTCTTAGGAATCCTTCCTCAAAAACATAGTTTAATAATTGGTACCAGGGTTCCATGCAAGGCTACATCGTATATAGATTATTACTTGGAAAGCTGAAATTCCTGCAAATACATATGTCAATCAAATCAAACCAAACCTTTGTTACAGTCATGGACTATCATAAGTATATACATTTTCAGTCCTTACGATGTTATAAGTGAATGAAGAAAATGTAAAGGTTTCCAACAGATTGGGAAGCAGTGCCATTCTTCGCCTTGGGATCATTGGAAAATTACTGTAGATAATTTCCAGTTTATTTTGCACTTGGCATGCTCCTCATCAAGCCCTGTTTAGAGAAAGCTCATGCATCACGCAACACAGCTACCAAAAACATAACAAAGAGCAAAAACAGGTAACTAGCAAAAAAATGAGACAGACCTTCCAGAGCCAGTGGAAACAATATTATGGATAATTAGCCTGGATGATCCGAAAGGAAGTAGCCTTCGGTTATTGAGTGTTAACTCTTTTATGTTCAAAAGAGCAGCAAAATGTGTGAAAAGTAAGAAATCAAACAATCAGAATGGAGCTGGAAGGGACCTTGGAGGTCTTCTGTCCAACCCCTTGCTCAAGCAGGAGATATCATTTCAGGTAGGCGGCTGTCCAGTCTTATCTTTAAAATATCCAGTGATGAAACCTCTACAACTTCTGGAGGCAAGCTGTTCCACTGGTTAATTGTTCTCAATTTAAAATTAAATTGAGAACCTTAATTCCAGGTTGCTTCTCTCCTTGATCAGTTTCCATCCATTGTTCTTGTCTTGCCTTCTGGTGCTTTGGAAAATAAGTTGAACCTTCCTCATGAATTGTGCTGCGAAGAAAGAAAAATGTTGGTAGATGTGTGTGGTTTGACTGATGCATCCAGCAGGCATGGTGGATCGAGGAGGAACTTCAATAAATAACTGGGTCAGAGATGAAGTAATCAAAGGAAAAGAAATGTGACATAAAGGACAAATATGAGATCAAATGTAGCACAAAGTCTAAAAGTAGGAGGTTTTCTGGGGGGGAAAAGGACAGGTAATAAAATCAACATTGATTGAATCTTGCTTCACTTTTTCAGACCAGAACATGCCCCTTTGTTTTTCATGTGAAAAAAAATTCAATTATTTCAGTGTAATACAGTGGTACCTTGGTACTCGTCATTAAATGGTTCCAGGAGGCACTAGGAGTACCAAAAATGAATACCAATTTTTTCCCATAAGGAATAATATAGTCACAACGCGGATGACACTTGACAATTTCTAGCTTGTGAGTTGGGTGCCAAACAATAAGTACCAGGACTAAATTTCCCCATCAAAATATGTCAAGTACCAAATTTGATGAGTTTCAAAGCAGTTAAATACTAAGGGGCCACTGTATATGAAATTGATTTTAAATTGATGAAGTTTTCTTCTGTTCACACGAACTGTATTTTTAGTATACACTTCTTTCTGTTTATTATGGCATCCAGACTATTCACCTGCAGCTTAAAGTAGAAACAAGCTGAATACCTCCATGGTAACCAATGAGCAGCACATGTATAAATAGTCATATGTATAGCTGAATGATAAAGTCCACATGCATAAGCTCTTAAACATGAAGCTCAGAATGTACTGAAAGACACTTCAGAAAGAAGACTTTGGCATTGTGATCCAATATAGCAACACTATGTTTGAGCAATGCAACTCTGTTCGTTCAGGGTTATACATATTTCATATGGATATTTCCCAAAGAAACACAAAAAAGATTAAGACGAATAAGCAGGCATCCCACTAATAGCAACAAAGTTATAGTAAGCTCACAACAAATCAGACTACATCTCAATAACAGCCAGCCAATCAAACAGCCCGAAATCAGACCATGACTCAGAAGTATCAGAACAAATAACATTCATACTAGTTTGCATCACATAAAAAGGTATTTAAAGGCCAGCGTTTTGACAGATGAACACAAGTCAAAGCGAACTGACAATGTCTCCTCGGATGGTGACAAAAAGTTTGCAACCAAACTGCCAAACTCAGAGCTCAAACCCAACAGCCCAACATTAAAAGTTCCCAGAGACGTGCATACTGTAGTAGTTGCAAATTTTAAAGTTAGTTTTGATCCAGTTTGACAATCACCTTTGCCACATTGGAATATTCAATACCTTCTTATCAATTTCAAGATGAAAAGTTCTTAAAGTTCTGTTCACATGTCTGTGGATATTTTCTCCCTTCCTGGTCTGTACTTAGGAAAAGTGTGCTGGAAAACAAAGAAACCACATGGTCACAATGCAAATTAGGTCTCTGTGCCATCTTGACTCTTCATCTGTCGCATAGAAAGGTTGCCAATAACTGAAGATCCAGTGCAAATTTTGCGTAATCGGTGGGGAATCTGATGTGCCAAATTAAGCATTTGTACCATTTTGCACAGTCTCTTTTGCCCCTACTCCCTAATTTTATTACGGCCTCTGAATGCTAATTAACACCTAATCATTTTCAGGCTGTTTATTATCCTTGCTTATTTTAGAGCATTGGTGGCAGAAGATCATTATTAATTGGTGTAGGATGCTTCTTTGTGCATATCTAACTCATCCCTCTGAAACAAGGTCACACCAATTCAGGTTTTGTTTGATGGTTCTCGACAGGCTGAGCCTTGCACTCCACAGCAAAGGAAAATCTTGTCATGTGTTCAAAGGGTTATTCACGCAGCTGGATAGTGTCAGCATTCCTTCTAGGTTGCTAAACTTAAATGAGGAAAAGAGCTTTACAGGATGTAGTTGTTATCCTACCTTCAAAGTTCTGCAATATATATATATAAAACTTCAGCGTATAACTCTGACAGGCTGCTGCTAGAAAACTGGCAATGCATTACCATTATGTCCAAAAGAAAAAGGAGTCTTCTTAAAGGTTACTTGTCAAATGTTTGGGGGGCTGTGTAGACTATTAATCTGTTGAAGCTGCTATCTGTGATCGCTCTTCCTTTCTCTCTCTTATACCGAGAGAAGGCAAATGCAAATCAAAGTTGGTGTTAATTGTTTTCTTTTAATATTTCCACTGCAACATTTTGACAGCCTTAGATAAAGACCTTGCATTTCTCTTCAATCAAGAGCGAATAAGATTGGAATCACTCTTCCTTGGCTTGAGTTTTAACTGTGACTAGATAGGATTCCACTCCAAAAATGACACAGACTTTAATTACCAACAGACTTTGATGACATTCCCACTTCGTAGGAGCTCTGATGCAACCAGGGTTCAGCCTTCCAACCTCAGATGTTCCCTGTTAAAAAATTTAAAGTCATCCAGAAACAGGCATAATTGCTCACCTCCGCTCCAAATGAGCAATTAATAATGTAAGCCTGCAATGATAGCAATTTAAAATAAAATTACTGTTGCTAATAGAAGAACACATAACGCATAACAAACACAGTTAATTATTTAAGCATCTTTCTACCCAGTAGGATTGGAAGTTTGGCTGCTTAGGTAAACAATAAATAGGCAAACATGTTTTCAGAACCTTAGCCAGGTACAGAAATAATCTAATAATTTTGTTACCCGCGGTCAGGTCTGAATTATTTTTAACTTTGTGCGTCTGTGTCCAGCTAGCAAGTTATTCTTTTTTCTAACATAGGATTTTCCATTCTGCACCTCAATTCCAGATTCTCTCTCTCTCTCTCTCTCTCTCCCTCCCTCCCTCCCTCCCTCCCATGTGCACACAGACAGACACACTAACACCAGGCATTCATTGCTCTGGTTTCATTGAGCATGCTCAAGCTTTGGGCTAAACTCCCACTTGCAAATTTCCTCCTATCTATTCCTGACCTAATCATGGAATGCCAAATAAAACCTCAATAGAAGGACTATAATTTCAATCATCTATAATTAGTTCTATAAGGTGCTGCCTATGACCTTCATGTTTAAATGGATCCTCATTTAACAACTGCTTTGTTTGGTGGCCATGGCCAGTTACAATGGTGGTGAAAAGGTAACTTTAGAACTAATCCTTGCAGTTATGAACTTCAAGGCCTGTAACGAAAAGGAAAGCTGAAGTAAGATTAAAGAACTGTCATAGTTTCATTTAGTGACTACTTCACTTCACTGACCACTCCCAGTTGTGGTCGCTCAATGAGGACTATCAGCATTAAATTGCTTTGTTCCCAAAATGCAAAGTCAGCTTCTTGGGCTTTGGCTGCTATCAAAATGAAACCTAAAAATGTCATTAAAAAGTCTTTTCAGTTGCCATCACTATTTGGAAGGAGGCAAATTTGAAAGATTCCTTTGAAATGCTTTTTCTGCCTTCTGATATTATTTCAGAAAGGAAATGTCTTTCAAATTTCATAATTCTCTCTCCCCGCCCCCAATATTCAAGGTTTGGGAAAATTTATTTCCTTTACTATAAAGATTTCTATTCATTTTGTAAAAAGGAATGTTGTATCAATTTTTCTTACTTTCTCTCTTTTCTCTCTTCACTTTAGCCTTGGAGAGTAAGAAGAAAGTAAAAAGATATAAATATATTGCATTTCTTCTTTATTCTCTCTATAAAAGATTTATTATTCTCTCTATAAAAGATTTATTCTTTTTTCTTTTCAGATATCTGGACCTAATACAAGCAGCTGCTTAACAATTGAAAATATACAGAAGAATGAAATATGGTGACGTAGATCCTTAAAGTGATACCTACTCAAAATATAAAGCCATAACATAAGACACAGCTAATATGCAGGTATATATGCAGACAGAAAACTTTTTATGATTATTTGAAGGTTCTGTCATATTATGTAACATATGCTCAAGGAATTGCGCATTCTTCCTTCTTCCAACTCAGGCCCCAAAATCAAATCCGAAGTAGAAATTCAAGTCCAAATCTTAAGTGTGTTCCATAATCTGACTTTCTTTAAAATACAGGCCTTGAAAAGGGAAAACAAATGTTCAGCTGAGAGCAACATATAAACATTTTACCAAACTTTATCAAATGTTCTTTAGCAAAGTGCACTATAACCATTTGACAAGATATTATCAACTTGTATACTTATGTTAACAGCCAGGCTTGGCTTAGTGGTTTAACAAATCTATTGTAGTAGAAGTTTTTAAAGGATGCAACTTGGATGTAGATGATTCGGTTTTTTGAATCTATCAGGTTACTCATACTGAGAAGTATATGCTTATGATGAGGAAGAAGATGTCTTTATTGAAAAAAAAAATGAGAACGAACGCTGTTCTGTGAGGAAGACATATTAGAACTTGACCAATGAATTATTTGCAAAGAGTTTGATGCTTGTAAAAGCCCAACTGAGTGCCTTCACAGAACCCGATCAGAACACAGCAATGACAAAGGACCACCTGATAGGATGTTTCAACTTGCAACTCAATTCATGCAGATAATTAAAGGACTATGATTTTCATGTCCTCCTTACCACAAGGACAATCTCATTAGGGTGAAAAGTTTTGGGAGCATTTGCTCTAAAAGTGCTGATGGTAACACACTTATTGTGCCTGAAAGAAATCCTTCCTCAACCTTGGGAAGATGAGAGGTGCTAAATGTTTGGCTGGCATGCAAGGACTCCTTGACATCCAGGTTCTGTGGTTAGTAGGCATCCTGTTGACCTCCAGCTGGTTCTCCATAACATCTGTCCTTTGAACATCTGTCCTTTACTCAGGCTTTTTCATTACCCAGGGCAAGAAGGAATCCAGCTGAGACTTCATATGACATTAGCTTGGAAGAGCTCTCCAGCTAGAAGACTGGTCTTCCACCAAAGAAAAGATAATCCAGTTGTACTGCTTGATTGAATACTATGTCCAAAGCTCTCAGCAAAGACTGTTAGGTCTATCTGAAGAAAACTTTACCAGATGCCTCAAATCTTAGTGATATCGATATTAGTGATATCGATATTAGATCTTCAAGCAAAAGTAACAAAGGAGAAATGGCTATTTTATGAATTGGCCAGCTCAAACTTTGTAAAAAAATAATTTCAGCCTATTGCTGGACTGTTATACTATATGCAAGCCAAAGTTTGCAATATTTTTGAGTCCTATGATTTATTGCATATTGTATAGTTATATCTCACGTGTTTTTCTATTTTCTATTTGAGCTGAAGTTTCAGTTATAGGCTATTTGAGTATTTCTGTGATGTTAAAATTGACTTGGGCCTATTAATATATATTGTCCTAGTTTCTCAAAAAGTGATAGGACCCTACATTTCTCATACATTTTATTTTATTTATTAACTATATATATATATGCCACCCAACTCATTATCTAGCGACTCTATGTTTTTATAGCTCACATATATCACTACAATAATAATAGCTTTTGTTTAGAATTCCGGAAAAGAAAATATAATTTATTTTATATTATCTTATACCATAGGAAGCTTCCTCTATTACAATTATACTCTTCAATAAATTCTTGGAAAGGTTCTGTTCCAAACTTATTAAAATTCTCACAGTATATCTAATTGAATCTGAAATATTTTATATAATTTTCAATACCATTAAAAAAGGAATAGTTTAAGTGACAACTAAACACGAATATTCGTCTACCCACTAAGACAAATCTCATTTGAAATAGAATATAAAACTTAAAACTGTGTTTCATTCATTTATAATGTTTCATTGCTAGATTTCCTAGACAATAAAATATATTGAATGTATCTGTGTAATAGAGTCAAGAATAAGATATAATGATCTTGCGGATGTGATACTTACTTAATCCTGAGAGTTCTAATGAGTACATATTTACTAACTTTGTAGCTGTGCATCAATGAGACCCATTTTTCCATATTTTATAACTAATTTTCTGGACTCCTCTTTTTCAGACTGCGGAATTTTATCTTTTATTCTTCCTTAAACAAAGTGTCTAACTGATATTAATTTCCCTCTTATTGTCTGGACAGGAGTTTAGAAGCATGAAAACAATGCTTATAATAGCTAAAAAGGAGATCTAAGCATAACTGCAGAAGGTGAATTTCAATCAAATTGTTATTTTCATTGTATCTTGTCCAACTGTTTTCTAGTAATTCAGAAATTACTAGACTATGGAAGCTATTATAGATAATTCCAGGCATACCTGTAGATGCATCAATTGAATAAACCACTGCCCTTTCATTCTCGTGGCACTATCACTGGACACAGGACAGATCTTGGCTTCCTCCTGCTTCAGTAAGACAATTTTGGACAACCAGGTCTTCCATTTGCCCAAAAGTTCATGACTGAAACAAGGATAGAGCACTTGGACACTTCTATGAGTTTTCTGAATAGGTCAGTTTAAATCCAGGTCTTCTTGTATGAAATAGATTCTTTCTAGTTTATTTTGGAGACTGAAACAGTTTCATTGGTGTATTTTATAAACTGTTCCAATTGACAGTGACTCTAGCAATAGATTCCCCAATCTGTATAGATTTAGTAAACTGTTAATCAAATCATAGCTATAGGTCTATGGAGATTCTCTGTCATCCAGGTCATAGTTGTCCCAAAGGTGCTTTTTCAAGAGGCAATTGGTTTTTCTTTGAGGATGTTTTTCTTCTCGTCCAAAAAGAGTTGAAGAAGCTTCTTAATGAGAAGTGAAACGTCTTCAAACAAAAACCAGAAAGTCCAGTTGCCTCTTGAAAAAGCACCTTTGGGACATTTATCAAATCACTAGCTGATAACCCGGCATTGCCAGGGTATTTATTTATCTCAATCCTGTACTGGACAGGAAAAGGAATGAATTATATCTATAGTGTGAACCGCAAGGCGCCTTTCTTTCCTCTTGCTTCACCCTCTTTTTAACCTCACACCCAACCTTCCATAAGGAAAGGCAAGAGGCTCACTCACCCTCTCATGAAAGGTGGCCTCCAGGTTTATGTGTCTCCCACCACCACCACCATCAGCTTCCACACCACATGATCCGACCCAAGCATCAAGCCACGCTGTGCTCTGTGACCCGCTGCAGCCAATCAGTGAGATTACCTCTGCGTTCTGTCGAGCTCCCTTTGACCCACTTCAATGAGCTCAAGCTCAGACACACACACAGAGAGAAAGACACACACATATCCCAGTGGTGGTATTCTGTGAGGGTGCACACATATGCATGTGACTTTGGCACATGCGCTCAGCTCCGCACGTGGTGAGGCTTCTGCACATGCACACAGCTCCGCCACACGGTGAGGCTTTCGTGCATGCGTGTGGCTTCCACCACATGGTGACAGTCAACCAAGCAGCCTTTCGGGGCTTCTTCTGCTCTATCTCTGCTCTCTGGGGCAGCAGCTGCTTCTCTGCACTGCTGCTCTTGCTGGGAGAGCATCTTCTGCAATTTAGCATTTGTGAGCTGCAGCTTTCCTCTAACTCCCACCCGGAAAGTGCTGTTCAATGCTGTTTCTCGCAGCCACAGTGCTTTCTGGGTAGGACTTAAAGGACCCAAAGTGGTGGCTCACGGCTGCTAAATTAGTGGCTCTCCCAGCAAGAGCAGCAGGCAGCAGAGAGAAGGCATCTTGTGCAGGCAAGCCTGGGGATGGGGGGGCAGCTTGCTTGGCCGTGATGCAGGTGCAATGGATTGGCAGTAAGGCAGGCAAGGCTGGGGACTGAGGCCTAGTAGCTAGGCTGCACCACATGTATGATGAAGGAGCAGTGAGGCAGGCAAGGCCAGAGACTGGGGTCTAGTAGCTATGCCATGCTACACGTATGATGGAGTGGTGGCAAGGCAGGCAAGGCCGGGGACTGGGGTCTAGCTAGGCCACACCACATAGCATGTGCAATGGAGCCATGGTGGCAAGGTAAGGTAGGCAAGGCCAGGGACAAGGGGGCTATCTAGGCTGTATCTCACAGGCTTACTTACCCAGGAAGGTAGATCAGGGCCATTCACTTGAGCTGCATCATAGGAACTGGGAAGGCAGGCAAGCTATTCACTGCAAGTGAGGAGCTACACAGTGTGCTATGCTGGGGAGGTGTGTGAGATGAAGAGTGAGTGGGGTGGGATTAGCGGGCAGGCAAGGCAAGTGGGTGGGGCAAGTGGGTGGAGCAAGCAAGCGGGTGGGCAGGGGCAAGTGGTGACATGGCAACAGGTCTTCCGGGTGGGTGGGGACGGGGCCACCCAGAAGTGGAATTTGCCAGTTCTCTGAAGTAGTCAAAATTTCCACTACCGGTTCGCCTGAACTGGTCTGAATCAGCTGAATTTCACCTCTCTCTCTCTCTCTCT
>JAEANM010018037.1:0-12774 GCA_017656035.1 Myanophis thanlyinensis | reverse complement strand
GCAACGTTTCGGCGAGATCTCACTCGCCATCTTCAGGCTGGTGCCTTCTGCTTCAAGTCAGGGCAAGAATATATATATATGCATAACTCTGTCTCTATCTCTCTGTACATATATCAACAGGAAACAGTTAAATTATCTTTTCCATTGTTCTTCCTTCATTTACTGAAGATAACAACTAGAGTTCTCCATCATAACCCTATATGTATATATATTCACTGGAATCATGAAGGCTACATTTATATTTGGCATTGGGCAGAACCAGGTTTACAAGAAAACATTTCAATTCCATCTTTTCTTTGTTGAATTCTGGATAGAGAGGGCAGTAACTTAAAAAAAAAGATCGACAGATTGCAGAGATCTACATTGGTGGGGTGTGCTCCTATTTCATATATAGGAAGCATTATTTCCCCCTCTCAACTTTTACTTCTTTTGCACTTAAAACTTATCAAGCTCATGATCCAAAATATTTCAACAGTCATTTTTTTTTTTTTAAATCACTAGCAATTGTATAGATGGCGAAAGTATTTTTATATTCTCAGAGTCTGAAATTTTCCCTATTACAGACGCAAGAAATGAAGAACAGCATTGGTTCATTGTATTGAATAAAAGATGCAAGAAAGAATAGACTATCACAAACATAATGACTTGAAATTAATTCCTTTATTGCACGCATACTGCATTTGTTGATATTCCCCCATATGCCCTATATGAAAAAACAAAGACATTTGATATAAAAAAAACCTACTTGGAATAAAGGCATGTTAAATCCCTCATTCCTAATGCTGAAAAAGCCATTATGATCTAATCGAATTTGGAGATACAGCATGTAGAGGAAAATGGTACTCCATATCTGCTGCAGCAACTGGTAACCTAAAATCTAATTTGAACAAGGAGTGAACTTGCCACAAAAAGAGAATTTGCTCTGTCGTCCCAATCCATATATCACTTTTTCTTGTTACAAGTACCACACCAGTTCCAGAGTGGGCCCTAACTCACATCTTGAGCTTGCTATTAAAGTTGTCATGGCATCCAGGCACCCCTAAAACCGCACTAAATCTCAATATAGCTATGGAAATCTAATGCTAAAAAAACCCATGATTCTCCAAATAATCTCCACCATTATTCCCCAGAGCAATAGAATGAAACCTACACTATTAAAGTTTTCTAAGTATCCAATATGTTTGTTTGCTCATTCCCAGTATATCTTAAATAAAAAATGAAAGTGGAAGGAGTTGGGGAAGGGAAAAAGTAGAAAAAGGAATTGAGGAAGCAACTGTTAATGTCCAATTCTAATTGTGACAAGTCATTCATGTGCATTAGTAGAAATGAATCTGCACATCTGGTGAACTCCAAAACAGACAATAGTTTTGCTTCACATAAGACATAACTTTAAGAGGAAAAGAACAGACAGACATAGAATTAGCAACAATAGAAAAAATCTTGGAAACATTTAAGAGGACACATTAACATTGGACATGTTTCTGTGGAGAAGTGTCTAAATAACAGTAACTAGCTGCCAATTAGAAATGCTACCATGATTAAAAATGAATAGATAGATAGATAGTGTCATTGTAAAATATGGCTTTATATGCTACTGGGATTTATCCAAAGTAAAGGAGACTGGTAAGGTAAATTAGATTGATAAATGAGCATTAATTTGATTTATTAAATGCTGAGTGTGACTGTGAGAAGACTCAATAAACAATTGAAGGGTACAATCTAGGAGAAGAAGAGTGCTGACAAAGCATACCATGGTGGAACAGATGACTATCTGCTGTCATCTATTATTAGGAATAATAATAAAAACCTGGGGCTGCATGTTGTACATATATCATATTGTGTTAATATTTCCGTATATATTTGAGAATAAATAGTTCTAGAAGGACGAAAGTACTTTTCTGATAGTCCCAAAGATGCTTTTTCAAGAGATAACTGGACTTTATTTTTTTTCTTTGAAGACATTTCTCTTCTCAACCAAAAAGCTTCTTCAGTTCAGCTGAAGAAGCTTCTTGGATGAGAAGCAAAATGTCTTCAAAATAGAACCAGAAAGTCCAGTTGCCTCTTGAAAAAGCACCTTTGGGATAATCATGACTTGGATGACTGAGAATCTCCATAGACATTTAGCTATACTTTTTGCTACTTCTTCTATAAACTCTATACATTGATAGGTAGGGAAATGCCCACTAAACAAATAATGAAGCTGGTGGAAAGTGTCTGTTCAGATAAAGCTAGGCATATATCCAACTTACTGATTTGTTCTGAATAAAATTAAAAAAAAAACCCTGGAAACTATGTGACACTCACCTGGCAGATCTGAAAGCTGTGCTCACATGACCCAAGATTTTTAAAAGTCATCAACTAGATACAATTTGTACCATGGATAAATCCAAGAAAACTGTCTTTTGTATTAATTGGGTGAGTCCTGCTTTCCTTCTCATATCTATGGAAAAAGTCATTTCGACTTACTCTTTTATTGGTAGGCCGAATTGCAGAAAAATATATGGATATTGGTCAGTAGGTGAAGTCAACAGTAGTATTCCCGATAGTGCCATATAGTATCCAACCTCACAGAGGACAAGATCTTTATTAGGGTCAATCGAAATTGGCCAAAAAGATAGTCAAGTTGCAAGTTATGAAACTGTCTTATTAGACAGGTTGCTAGCAAAACAAAAACAAAAGACAAAGAATCAAGGAATAGGAAAGAAGTAAGGCATAATCTAGATATTTCAGCTTAAGTTAGCCTTGAGTTGGACACTAAAATGATTCCACTTAGCATTCATAAACAAAGATACTCTCTGTTCCTGGTTCTGAAAATATATAAGTACATTAGCCCTTAATCCATTTGCTATTGTGAGTAAAGCCCAGAGGCATCTGGTCTGCAGAGAACAGAAACAAACAAACAAACAAGCAAAACATTAAATCAGCAAATCTGGAAAGTAATTTTAGATGATGAACTGGATATAAGACGAACCACTAGAAATAAGATGGAGAACAGATTTACATAGCAACCAAGGGAAATGTGAGAGCTAATGTGAAATAAAGGCCAGATGCTAACATTAAGGACAAAATAGAATATTTGCATGAATTTCTAAAGTGTTTAATTTCAACTTGTTTGGCTCAATTGGAATAATAATACGCTGACAACCCAAGTTCTCCATTTCAGTACATTTTGACTTTGCAATGATATATATGCATGTTAGTATGAAATCATGTCAAAAAGTCATGCTGCATCACACAGGTGCCTGATTATTAGAAAGGCAGAAATAAAATTTCATTCTGAATTACTCAATGGAAGGTACCTACATAAATTATAACATTTGTTACACATGACAAATAATTAAGACCCTGTAGATACAGGCATATGTTACTATATGTAGCCCCAAGTGGGGACTATTACTTGAACTATATGCTTACAGAGTCTGATACAGGTGTATGTTGCCCTTAGCTGTTTCAGGGTTAAAGTAATAGTTTTTCCTCTTAAGCCAACAATTCCCACTGACAGCAAAGTGTATAAAATCTCTTATGTTATTTCATTGGATTGAACTCGTGTGATTAGTAGTGAGTGAGATCACAGAGGAACTTATTGGCTATTTCAAGCTATATAGATATAGTCCTCTTCTCCATGTCTCCAAGTCAGCCTTGTCTATTGCCATTTCATTGTTATTTTCTCTAAAGAGCTGGACATAGTAACATTGTGCTGGTTTCTGAACTTGTACAAGAGTGGTAGATCATAACAACCATTTTTAGGCATACAAGTTCCTGCTCTAACTCATTTGGACAGTTCCATGATAGAAGCATATGTCTACCTGATTGTCACCCAATGTCTACAAAATCTTTGGCACAATCAGTGGTCAGTAATTTAGGAACAACACTAGACTACTCAGCTAGCAGTACTGCAATTCTGTAGCTCTGTGGTCTTCATTAATTTAATGAAGGTTGTAAGCAAAACTACGAACCCACCATTTCCTCCCAAAGGGATCATTAAAAAATTTGGAAGCTGGCTTTTCTTATATGTTTATTTTCTTATATTTCATATATGAGCTAGGTGCAGTCATTAAAAGCAGTACATTAGAAACCAAAAGTCTGTAAATTCTGTTCCTGCCTTTGGCATTGAAGTTAGCTAGATGACAAGCTTGGGCTAGTCATTTTCTTTCAGTCTTTGGAAGAAGGCTGTGGAAAATTACTTCCAAAAACATTTGCAAAGAATGCAGGGATCTGATCATGTAATCCTCAGCAGATTGATTCAAAAATACAACTTTTAAATTAAAAGCAGGAATAACAACCTGTGTCATCTTAGGAATTTGGGACACACACACCTTTGGCCATGTTGCTTGGAACTGAAAATAGTTGTCCTTCAAAACATAGTAGTTGCATTCCTTCTTTATCACCAACATTTGCACTCATTTCTTTATTTACTCTATTTGTTAACTGACCCAAACCTATGACTCTGTGTGATATGTAACAAAATGAAACAAACTTGGAAAAAATACAATATAAAATATAACTGGTTATAAATAAAAAGGCAATGTGAGAATGCCTGTGTACCTATCACTTTCCAAATAGTTTGTCTAAAGTATCAGGGTACCTTTAGAATAGCTACTTTGGGATAAAATGCATTTAAATATTTCATATTTATGAATTAATATATACTTGAATTAAATATACATTTAAGGTGGTTTAAAAAGGTAAATTTCCTGTAATTTCTTAAACCATATATTTAAATAACATATTTTAATAGAATATTTCAATAAGGCAAGCCTTCCCCAGAGCAACAACTGTACAAAACTGATGTCAATATATTATGCTGACAAATATAATTATTCTTGAAAAACAACTTCATAGCAGTAAACAATATGAACCCAGAGGGCTTTTTCAAATAGCCATGCTTTTATCAACTACCTTGATCATTAAAGAGTTTTATGATACTTAAGTAATTGAGATTTGGAAAATAAGGGGGATGCATGCTAAAAAGGGTAAATTACTAGTGAAACAAATGAAATTAAAATAGATGATCTGTGTCTTAAAATTGGGAAGGATGTAAATGCAATAGATCAGAATAAAGAGGATCTGACCCATAGAATGGTATTGGGGAAAATATGAGTAGTATATTCCTCAATACAATTGAGGAAGTAAAGATGTAAGGTTAATTATGAATATAAAAACTCAGATGTGTG
This sequence comes from Myanophis thanlyinensis, assembly GCA_017656035.1. Lineage (NCBI taxonomy): Eukaryota > Metazoa > Chordata > Lepidosauria > Squamata > Homalopsidae > Myanophis > Myanophis thanlyinensis. The sequence goes on along the minus strand of JAEANM010018037.1, from coordinate 7,600 downwards.
TCAGAAAGTATGAATTAGTGGCATCTAGAGTGATATAAGAGTCAGTCTAAAATCAGCATGTCAAGTATGACTGGGTATAACAAAAAGTATGAATAAATGAAATGAAATAAATAAATAAACAAACAAACAAACATTGGTATACAGCAGATGACTAGAAAAGTAGGAATCTGTTACTAGTAATAGTTATGTGTTGTGCTCTAGTGATTGGTGGTAATGGAAAAACTAGATATGAGCTTGAGAGGGTGGGAAATGCACTATTTTGAATATTGAGCATAGAAAGGGCAATTTAATATTTCAGGAACCCAAAAATGGATGAGAATTGTGAAAAAGGCCACTTTGTTTCAAAACATGGTTTAAGCAAAATATTAAAATCAAAAGTAAATGCTGGAAATTTAATTAAAGCAATTAATACATGAGCAGTTCCAGTGATATGCTACCTAGTGGAATCATCAACTGGACTTTGGATGAACTGGAACATTTGGACCGGAAAACACATAAACTTTTGAATATGTACCATGCTTTACATCCACAAAGTGACGTCAATAGGCTGTACCTGCCAAGAAGAATAGATGGCAGAGGACTATTGCAAGTCCATCAAACTGTAGAAGAAGAAAAGTGAAGTTTGAATGACTATGAGAACCAAAGTACAGAAAAATTGCTGAAGGCTGTGAAACTGGAGAACATCATTAAAACAGCAGAAACAGAAAGGCAGAATATAAGGGAAAACAACTAGATGATATATTAAGTAGATGGGAAACCAAAGCTTTGCTTAGACAGCACTTGAAAAACATTGAAGGAAAATGTGACAACTTGACATGGGCATGGCTTAAGATGGGAACCATCAAGAAAGAAACAGAAGGTTTGATACTTGCTTGCTCAAGAACAAGCACTACAAGCATACAAAAATCCACTGACAATCCAAACTGCCAACTTTGCAACAACAAAGTTGAAACTATTTCACATTTAATATGTGAGTGCAGCAAAATTGCATAAACTGATTACAAAGCTAGACATGACTGAGTTGCTATATAAGTCCCAAAAATAACAAAATATCATGAAACTATGTAATTATGGATGAAACATGTAACAGTGATACCTATTGTCATCAGGACACTTGGTACCTTGTCCAAGAATTTTGCAAAATACTTGTATTTTGTAATACATTTTTTATGATCTTTGTAATACATTTATGATATTTGTAATACATTTTTAAATGTCCAGTTGACTGAGTTTCATGTTTAATAATAAACGTTAATAACAACAACAATAATAACAAATACTTTCTTTCATTTTTCCTACTATTCCTGATGGCATGGCATCTACTGAAGATTTGATAACAGCAGGTCTTTTTTCTCATGAGAAAAGTTACCTTATTCTCACAATGCCGCCATTCTGAAACCCAGATTTATTGGTAGATTTTTTTTATCTACCAATAAAAAAATATTAATTTTCTTTAGTTGAGCAACTTATTTTTTCATAGGGCTTTTTAAAAATGTCCATTGATATGCCATTTCACCATTTTTCTAGTTGCTCAGAAGAGTTCCATCCCTTTTTCAAAATGGGCAAGGTCAAGTGATTTTAAAACAGCATGTCATGTCAAAGAAAACCAGCATCCTTGAGGCTTTTCAACAAGACCTGTCAAAGTTTTCTTTTTGTCTGAAGACACAAGAGAAAATTTAATAAGTTTGAAGGCATATTGTCAGTTTCCATAACCTACAGAATATGAACTGTGTGTCACCACCAATAATCCCAGTATCCTCTGCAATGTGCAGGGAGGTACTTATTGATACTGTATGTGCATCAGTCTTCCTTGAGTGTAAACAGAATTTCTGAAATTTGTAAAACTTAAACATTTATGAATTTGTCTAGACTTTGCTTTGTTTCAATTGACATTTCTTCTATAACTCATACAAAAAGCAAATTAAACAATTTTAAAATGTTTTAATTCCCAAATAGTTTGAACTAAAATTGTTCATTTTGAAGTAACCATTTGCAACAAAAATATAGATGCTCCTTTTGAAATCTCTATTTCAGCTTGCTAGCTAGAGAAATAAATAGTTTATGAATTGTTTGGGAGAATTTGATTCTAACTCTGCAACATTTCCATGTGGTTTGGAAGTAATGGGGAAAACCTGGCTATGCAAGGTATCTATTGTCTAGTGATGGTGACATCAAAAAATCCCTATAACTCTTTTACAATTGCAATTTAAGCCTGCAGTGAGAACAGGACTTATAGGATAGTAGTTTCCTGAGACCAAAATAATTTGTCCCAAGTATATGTGATCAAGGTTTGATCATAGAGGTTTATGACTAGGAAAGGGGTGAATAAGATGAATTACTATATATACATTGTTAGTTTTTACAAAGAGTACACAATCTAAATGATGACTGTCAACAGGAACTGTTCTGTTATATAATATTATAAACATGATAGATTTATTTTATAAGAAGAAAAATAGGTTCCTTTTATGTTTGTAAGGAAACACAGAGATTTAACATAGAAATATAATAAAAATATAATGCAACCATCTGTGGTCTTAAGTCTAAAACAATTTTATCTCAAACTCATTTTTATCAGATAAATGTAAAATATTGAATGTGGTATGGTAGGGCTTTTGATGACTATTGAACTTAGAGCACATATTTACTACATTTCATTAAGATGACTTATAAAAAGAAAATAACTTTTTTCATTTGATTTAGCAATTCTTAAAAGTACAAGGGCGTTGTATTATACATTTAATCACAGCCACAGTAAATATCCAGTATAGAATATAAATCTGTCATACTTAGCAGTTCAGACAAGAGTTGAGAAAAAAAATCCTTTAATATTTTGGTAGATTATCCAATGTTGAATAACTATTTATGGCTTATATTTATGAACTATTGTCTTTTGACCATAGTAATCTGCTCTGAGCATTATCTTGCTTCCATATAAAGCTTTGAACAATTGCTCAGCTTTATATCTGACATTTTACAAAAGTTAGCTTACACTTCTCTTTTGCCCATGATTTCCCTCTGCTCCTTCCTATCACAAAAATCAGTGAAGGAAGGAAGAATGAAACAGCTATTCTCTGATTTTGATCTGGTAGGATTAGAAGTAGCCATTTGACAGCACCCACTGAACAGTTGAGCTACTGTTGTTTTAATGGGCAATTCTCAGCCACACTATCACCTCTCAAACAGAAAGAGGAGGAGGAAGAGGAAGATTAATGTCAGAAAAGGCTAATAAATTGGTTCCTATCACAGTTGGGTGACTTGCTTGATCTTTCATATCTTTTCACTCTGAATCAACTTCACTTGTCATGCAGTTATGATAACTCCTTGCCCTGAAGCCCAGTCTAACCACATTTTCTTTATTACAAATCTTTTAGCTGAGATTATTCAGGAAACTAATTGAAGTAGGAGAAAGAGGGAACAAAACACCAGTTTTCAAGGGAAACAAGATTCTACAATTTTTCAGGGTGATATACATCATATTCATGAAAAACACTTATCAGAGACTGTGCAAATGTTCAGTAATGATGTTTCCCTTTGTGGATACTATTTAGAATATTGTAATCCTTTGCTCGTCATGAATTAAGAATTCCAAAAAGGGCTATAGAATAAAGGTGATAAAAATACAGATATATTTACCAAACTGCAAACAGGAGTCAATAGGCAAGAATTTCCCAGTACATAGGTTGAATTCTTATCCACTACACTATAAGAATTTGGAGTAGTAGTTTACACCCATCCTATTACATCTATTGTATCTGTATGCTGACTAATGTAAATCCCTTTGCATTCTTCAGCTCAGGACCAGCTTAAAAAATACTCTCACTACTAAGAACATTGCCCATTTAAAATTAGGGGGATTCAGAGAAGAATTTTTGCTGTTTTGTATGCAAAGCAATGAAGCCAAATGCATTTTAGACACATTTTTATTTGTTTCATCCTACTTAATCAGAAGGCATAGTGATTGTTTTTATTTCCCTGAATGTATTTTTTTCTTGAAAATTTACATTATTTGGTTTTAAACAGTTTAAAAGCCTTTTTGATTTATCTAGCAATCTGGGTTTATTGACAACAAGGGAGCATTCAGACTAAATGAACAATATTTTTAAATCAAATAAACATAGGGTGCTGATTTCGAATGAGGAATATTGCAATAACATAATGTAGTAATATAACTCTGATTTATAACCGTTTCTTTTTCTTATGATCAAATTATAGCCATTAATATTCTGTTGAGAATATTTTAATGAAATTTATTGTAATAGCACATACGTTGTAACGCAGTTCCCTAAATATGCATGGCATATTGCAAAATGTATCGAGAAGAGGAAAAATTGTTGTGTATATTATCCACAGAAAAGGAGTGCATATACAACTTGTCTTATCCAACCCTGGAACTGTCTTTGTAATTACATCTGATACATTAAACATTTGTTACCATTCTGAAGCCAGAATAGCATACAATTATACAATTTTGAATATAATTCAGAAGTTATCTCCATATTGTCATACTTCATTTTGATCAAATTTTAAATTTTTATTTATTTATTTTTTAAAAAAGTGACTAATTATAACAATTAGTATTTTTTTCATTTACAGACTTTTTTGGGGGGAAATGTGGTTGCTTTGGTCATTATTTGCCTATGTACAATGTTATTTGTTTTTTAACTTGCTCAATTAATGGAGAGAAAGAGATGTTTGGCTTTTAAAGACAAATATGAATTTCTTACATTCTTCTTATGAGTAATGGTTAAGGGCTACAGTGCTTCTTTTGGGCCTAGTGTGAATTTCAAGACATTTTTTTCCAGTACAGAAGGGGCCATTATTAAGTCCAAAATTATGGGAAGAGACAGCAACCAGTGTCTTGCCTCCTGCTTGTTAGACATTATTCATTCCATGCATATTCAAGCTTACTGGCCAAGCCCTTGTACCAGGGATTTTTTTGCAAAAGAATTTTGATGCATAGGATAGAATGCATACATACATATACAGGTACACTGGACTAGTTGCTTTCTAGTTTAAAGATATCAAACTGGAAAATGACTGGAATCAGTGCATTCCTTAGTTAGTATTCTGAGTTCAGCCCTTGCTGAGGTAGTATCAGGTCAAAGATTAAAATTCAGAAGGTTGGCATGATCATTTTGAATGACCAATCACAAGAAAGCATGAAGAAACAAAAAGAAAACATGCACTTAGTTTTTACTAAGTATTAAGTGGAAGGACATGTCCTTTTATTGGCCATTCATTCAGTTACAGATAAAGCTATTTTCATATGCATTACTGATTGCATTCTAATTGATACTTGTCATAGTCTCTCTTGTCATAGTCTAAGCCAGAGAGCAGTCTTAACAATTGTCATACAATTGTCAGCAGACTAGAAAAGAAAATGAAGTTTATTTTTTCTATTGGTTTACAGCTGCCTTATTCCTAAACCACAATAGACACACTTTCTACAACACAGAGGGCAGCAGCCAGTAATTGGTACAGATCACACAAAGCTATGGGAAGCACAAGTACAGGCCCACCTTGAAAGTTAAGAAGAGAAACAAATTTAGAATAGTTGCAGGAGAAGTAGCCATGGAGATTAAACTTGTCTATCAAAACAACCAAAAAATAATAAATCCCCATCAGTTGCTTTTCCATTTTAAGACAATGAGTTTGATGTGCAAAGTTTTTGCACACTTACAAGCATTCCTCCAACAACCCAATTTTTAACACCTGCACTTATTAGAACAAGCAGTACATAACAAGGATTATAAATAGGCTCTCAATTATTTTTACATATAGTTCTGAATGTTGGGTGTGAGTTTAAAGCTGTCAGAATAATGAATTATCATAGCCCACCCTGTAAATTCACAGCCATGCTGAGATTAGAAAAGAAAAGAAAAGAAAAGAAAAGAAAAGAAAAGAGGAGTATGTTTCTTTTTAACACATATACAGAAATAGCTACACAGATACATACACTGCATTTTAAATCTTTGAGGAACCTTCAAGGGTTTTGATCATCCACAATATTTGCTTGAAATATTATGAACGTAACCAAAAGATTTAACAAATGTATGGGACAAAATGCATCTAAAACCTCTCCGAGTATGGCTTTCAGAATTGTTCCAGTGGCAATCCATGAGAAACAACTTTTCAAAATGTGAGTAGAGAAAAACAATGAGCTACTGCATGTAGATTTCAAAATGGATGGATTACAAAGCATCTCTGCTTTTTGGAAAGACAACTGTAGTATTGTAATATTACTGACAGTGTCTAAATACCTCCTTTCTCCTTTGTTCTCTTAAAAATGTTTATCTGTATGCAAATTTATATATTTATACATGCATATAACACAAGAACATGCAGAATCTTCATTCCTAGAATTGTTGAGAAGAGAGGTAGTTGACTCATAATAACAACATTTAATAGGACAGCTTCAATATCTAGAAAGGAGAAGGAGGACTAATTTACTGTAGATAAATACTAGGTATGGATGTTAATGGTAGATCTTTGAAATATATATTGAATCTTCAATATCCTCTAAATAATCTTTCTTCCATTCAGAAAAATAAAGAATGTAATTTAATGCTAATGCCAGACCTGATGTGAATAGCATGTCATAGATAACTAACCGTGTATAACAATAAAGACATTTTTACTATCCAGTTTAATGAAAACTCGGTAAATATTAGAAAGTAGCTAAAATGGATTTTCGAATATGCATCAAGACTATGGTGAGGTTCTTTCAGATGGAGTGCTTTATTTTTGGATTACGGCATACTGTATAAGTTTCATTCAAACAAAATTAAATAGCCTTAGATATCTTTTTGCTAGAGTCCATTGTTATATAAACATTTCACTCTCCTTTTTTTACATTTTCCTTTTCAATTGTTATAAAGCATTTCAGTTTCCTTTCTCCTTTTTTTTTAAAAAAAGAAATTCATTTAGTATTACCTATTGTGGAGGAACACTCACTGTAACAAATAGAGTCAAATAAATAAAAATGTCATGCTACCTCTAATTCACATGCCATCCCTTTATTAATAGGATTGATTCTTTACTATGTTCCCAAAGCTCCTGTGACTGCTGTGAACTGAAGTATATGTTCTGGGCATATATTTTCCTGGACAAATAAATTAATTGGAAAAATTGTACCAGTGTCTACTTATTTTACTAGCAGCGTCAATATATTCTCTAGAGTACACTGGCCCAATTAATTGCATTATAAAAAACATTTCTTTATGTTAAGAAACAAGTTATAATTACATCATGAAATTCTAATTTGTAATAAAATGTGATCTCACACTTAGACAATGTTTACAAACAGAATAGAATTTTTCTTCTACATTAAAGTTGTAATCAGTTATTTTAGTAAAACTTTCCTCCAAGACAGTTGATATAGGATTGAAAACTTAAAATAAATATTAATGAATCATAGCTGGGCATTGCATTTATTCTGCAGTCCTCTTTGGTCCAAGGTATTTCCTAGTTTAAACCTATCATGGACCTTCCACATCAACACCATGGTAAAAAAAGCCTGTCAACGACTCTTTCACCTCAGACATCTGAGGGACTTCAGACTACCACCAAAGGTGCTCAGGAACTTCTATTCCTGCAC
>JAEANM010018036.1:0-12774 GCA_017656035.1 Myanophis thanlyinensis | reverse complement strand
GGTCATGTGACTGGGTGGGCAGTTTCTGTAAGCAGGGCAATAAAGATTCGGCTAGAAACAGCACCAGAATGTTTTTTCCTGCCTTCCTTACATGATTAATCCTGTAAAGTGGAAAAAAAACAAAAGGAGATTTCTTCTAACAACCAGTTCTCCAAACTGCTTAGAAAATTTACTACAGGTTCTAGCTGGAGCAGTCGTCTCAAAGCCTTGGTCAAGCCTTGGTGGCTATGGTAGAGGACTAAGGGCCCTGAAGCATCTGAGACCCAGCTCTTAGGGTGAGCACCTGGGAATGGCTTGTGTGTTATTGGTGGATGCTTGGGGCCTTCACCAAGAGTGAAAGTCAGGTGGATGCATTTGGGTGAGCCTACTCTCCCTATGGCTGGCCAGTGAGGGGGCCATTTTAGGAAGAGGGACATGTGTATGGCAGGGAGAAAGTTGGGAACCCCGTTGAAACTGAGAGCTTCAGCTATAGTATCCTCACCCATCTACGCAGAAGGTCTGAAAGAGTGAATAGAGTGGTTGGAGCAGGATGGCAGAGCCCCCTGCCATGAGAGGAAGGAGTTTTAATAATACGAATTTCTGATACGTGGAAACACAAATGTATATAAAAATTCAGCTGATGATGCTTAATATTGTGTCTTATAAAGTATGAGAGTTATCATGAAATTGTGCTTTTCTGTAGCATGGTAAATATAGACCTGAAGTAAATAAGGAGTGTTTTGGATAACAACTGTAAATGATAACCATGTTCTTCACACATAAATTTTACCAGGAAGTCATCCCCTTGTCATCTTCTCTCTTGGAATCAATAAAAATGTTCATAGGTGGGATTTATTTTTCTTTTAATAGAAGTCACTAGCTTGTTTAATTAACACATTTTAATTGCTGTATGGATTTTCTTAACCTACTCTAATTTCTCACTTTGTTGCAGATAATGCTAAGCATCTCCTCCATTGATTATTGGCAACTGGTGCAGTCAAAGAATAAAGCTTTCAATATAAGTTTCCACCTCTTTGGACTTTCAGATTCTGGAATTTCATAGTCTTCACCTTTTCCCCAATACATGAATTGCAATGGTCACATGAATATTTGGAGAGTGGTATTAATACCATCTTGTGGTCTATTTATGATGGCACTTTAAAAGGAAGAAGCCAACTGTTGGAAGTTTGGGAGACAGGAAACAAAACAAAGATGAATCTGATCATGAAACTTCGTAGGAGTTTCCGAACACTTGTAATTCTCTTAGCCACCTTCTGCTTAGTGAGCATAGTCATTTCTGCTTATTACTTGTATACAGGTCACAAGCAAGAAATTGCCCTCACTGATACCACAGGAGAAATGGAGTGTGAAGATCTTAAACTTTTGCCCTATAGAACACTAGAACTTAAAACAGTGAAGCCAATCGATCCTACTAGGACTGATGCTATGGTGTTGCTTTTTGTGGAAAGCCAGTATTCTCAACTTGGTCAAGACATCATTGCCATTCTGGAGTCTAGTCGGTTTCAGTATCATATGGTGATTGCATCTGGGAAAGGGGATATTCCACCCCTGGCTGATAATGGCAAAGGGAAATACATCCTTGTAGTATATGAAAATATTTTGAAATACACATCCATGGATTCATGGAACAGAGAACTCCTGGAAAAATACTGTGTGGAATACAGTGTTAGCATAATTGGTTTTCATAAAGCCAATGAGAATAGCTTGTCAAGTACTCAACTCAAAGGATTCCCATTACATCTTTACAACAATATAGCTCTGCAGGATTGCTTAGTAAACCCCCAGTCCACCCTATTGCATATAACCAAATCCCCAAGGGTTAAAAAAGGTCCATTACCTGGAGATGACTGGACTGTTTTCCAATATAACCATTCTACTTATCAACCAGTGCTTTTAACAGAATTTCAAGCTTCCAAACCATTCCCAGCATCACTTCCAAAGCTTAATCTCTATGCTACAGTGATTCAGGACCTGGGACTTCATGATGGGATTCAAAGAGTCCTTTTTGGAAACAACTTGAACTTTTGGCTGCACAAACTTATTTTTATAGATGCCATCTCCTTCTTGACAGGAAAAAGGCTTACATTATCCTTGGACAGATACATTCTTGTTGACATCGATGACATCTTTGTTGGAAAAGAAGGAACAAGGATGAATGTAAAAGACGTGAAGGTAAGATGAGAATTTACGAGGTCTTCGCTCTGACAAATTTCTAACAGTCAAATCATCAGAGTCCTTGAATCTTCTCAATTCTGTATCTTCAGTTTTGCACACGTCCTTCTTACAATTACTGAAAGAATGAAAGCTAGATGTTTATTATTTGACTGCCTTTAAAAAAAAAAGCCAGGTTTTTTTTTACATTTCATCTCTCCCAACTAGGCTCAGAACTTTATTTTAAGATCCTAAGCTGAATTATTTTGATTGATGTGAACTTATTCACCATGTGTCATGATGTGTGGAAACTCAGATCTCATCAGTTCATTCATCCACACTGGCTCTCTACTGTTTCTGTACTTCTTGCATTCTGAGTTAATTGGATATATTTATACTCAGGTACTAGATTTATCTTTAATATTCTGAGTTCCCTAAGATTGATTGAAAAAAAAAACCAATCAATTATGTCTGCGGATCTTCACATTTTAGCCTTAAGCCACCATCAGATTGCTGGAGTTGTAGTTTAATTCTGAATTTCATAGGCCACAATAGAAGAACAATTGAAAGAATATTTAAGTAATTGACTTTGTAGCACTCAAGTTACTAGAGTTTGATATTAAAATGAAAGAAAATTATTTGGACTATTATCCTTAGGGATCCCAGAAAAGAAACTGGGAAAGATTTAGATACCTTTTCAAGATTAAACATTTACAAGTTTCACAAGGAGTATGTATTATTAAATCCCTCTTTGGAATTGTCCAAATTTGAGCTGGTGGATTATTATGAGGTTAATTACATAAATTTATCCAGTTCAGGTTGAACATCTTTTCTGAGAAATGATTCCTTTGAAAATGTTTAGATTATTTTCTAAAATATCATAAAATGATCATTTTCCTATGCATGTAATTTATGTATGCAACCCGGCTTTTTATTATTTATCATTTGATTTGTTTTGCCAAGGCACCACCTAGGAAATATACATATCAAAGTCCAGTTTTTTCATGAAGTCTAACATTAATACTAATAAAATAATAGAATTGAATGTTAAAGCAGTCCACTGTTAAATAAACAATGTATGCTTTATTAAGGATATATAAACATGACATGTTGAGTACTTTTTTAATGATGACCTGGGGTTGGGCACAGAAGTGACACAGCAGGAACGAAGGCCCTCTATTGCTCCAACTTTTCCCCCAAAATTCCTGGATCAAAGTTCTGAACATGCACCTCCAATAGTTCCTGGCTGCTATTAATCCAATGGAGAAGCACAGTTCTGAGAGCAGACCTATGTCACTGTGAGCTCACAGATAGCAGGGCAAGGCATAGCAAAGTATCCAGACGTCGGTAACAGCACATGAGGCTGGAAAAAGTCAACGCTTGCTCCCGACAAATGCCCCTCCCACGGTGTCTCTTTAAATCTCATTCCCCAGGAGCCTTGTGAAAAGGGACAGGGCACCATCCTCCTGAGTCATTGGGCCACCTGCGCTGATCCCACCTCCTCTCTACTAGAGGTTTAGTCTTCCAATTTTCAGACTCATGTTGGGGCCCATCCAGCACAGCCAATCCAATGTGTGTTCTCTTACACATTCTGGTGAGAGATAAGTTTCCCGAGGACGGGCTCCAGCACAAGTCTAAAAGCTCGGAAGTTTAAACTCTGGTCCTGGTGACTGACCCAGATTGGCAGCATTTAGTCATGCTTTTCAGGGGGGGGGGGATTTCTCTATTTTTACATCCTATGTGGTATTACACTGAGCATCAGGAAACAGCTACTATGTGAGTAGTTTTACCCCACTTGATTTCTATATAATAGTACAGGTAGCCCTTGATTTAAGGATGGCCCTTAGCAATAGCAATATTGCTATTGCTATTTACAGTGCTCTCGGGAATGGTTTACAATGTCAGCATATTGTCCCTAATCCTCTGGGTCCTCATTTTACCAACTTCGGAAGGATGGAAGGCTGAGTCCACCTGAAATTTGTCAAGATCAAACTCCAGACTATGGACAGAGTTAGCCTGCTATACTGCATTCTAACCATTGGGCCACCAAGGCTTAACAATCAATTGCTTAGCGACTGTTCAAAGTTATGATGGACCACACAAAGGCTACCCACAACCCTGTTTTAAAGTTACTGACATTATAGTACCCTTGCAGTCGTTGAGCCTTATGACCAACTGTAGGGATGCTGCAGGGACCCTTCCCATCCCACTGGTCCCGGCAGCAACTTGGGAGATTAGGCACACTGAGTCAGCTGGAGCTTACAGATTTCTTCTTACCTAATGACTCTAGGGGAGATCAGGCTACAAGCCTCCAGGAGATCCAGCTGGGATCCCAAGATGTAAGAAGTGGTTCATGGAGTGCTTCTGGGGGTGAGGAACATCTTGGGATGCCTGGGTCAGGGAAGCCTGAACCTGTGCTAAGGCTCCCAGGCCATCCCTTCATCTGAGGGACCCCATGCTCCACTTAATAAACTGATTAACAATGACATGGGGAGGGGAGCAGAGGTGAGGGCTGTTAAGTGAGGCAATCACATGACTTGTGACTATAATGGGTAGGCTCCATTATGGTTGTAGCTTGAGGGTTACCTGTACTTTTCTTAGGAGATTCTGCTAAATCACTTTCTAAACAGGAAGTAAATTAAATAGAATCACTGAAAACCAGATAATCTAAAGCATCAAACCCTCCTTCAGGAACTTGAAAACTTTTTATAAACTGGCATTAGGCAAGTAATTAGATTGGGGAATTTGTGATAGTCATTTCCATTATAATTCTCTCTCTCTCTCTAGGCCTGTTTTCTTAGCATCTTTGCTGCCTTAGAAATGACAGGCAGAAATCTACCCTGTTTTTCCCCCACTTTATATCAAACTAGATAACTTCATCGTATTTTAGCTATAGTATTTAGCTATTGGTTGCTGTTTCATATTTTGAGTAATACTATTTTTTAATATTTTAATATACTTAGTACATTAGTCTTAAACATGTTTAAATTAAAAATGGGGAGAAACACACAAACACACGATATACATTAGTACCATATCATACATCTTATTTATTTTTTTACAACACTAAACTTGTAGTTTGATAGTAAATTTATTAGCAAGTCGTAATAAGATGTTATAAAATAATTTAAGGACTATCTAAGTGGGGACCAGGGGACCAGGAGTTGCACCATAATGTAAGTGCTTAATCTCTATCCTGTTTAAGTTAAACTAAGGTCTTATTTGGGCTGTGAAAGGATAGAACCGGAAGGGAAAAGCCCAATCAATCAAAACAGTGAATTTGCCTCCAGAGCAGGAGTGTCAAACTCAATTTCATTGAGGATCACATCAGGGTTGTGTTTGACCTCAGGGGCCAAGATGGGCATGACCAGCTCAACGTCACTCCTGTCGGGGGTCCCTGTGGTGGCCCAAGCACTCTGCCAGTAAAACAGACTCCAGAGCTCTGTTTTCACTGGCAGAAGGTTTCAGGAGGCCGTGTCAGCCAAAAATGGAGCTCGGGAGCCCGTATTCACTGGCAGAAGCACCACAGGCTGGTCCTTTGCTGTTTCCAGGGTGGCCCTGTGGCCCAGATCTAAATACTCCCTGGGCCAGATCTGGCCCCTGGGTCTTGAGTTGACAACCTTGCTCCAGAGGAGTGAGGTAAAACTATCCAACAAAGTAATGCAAGTTAGGAACACTGATTCTGATCTCCTTGTTGTTTAATTTCAATATTAATGGCATTGTTGTAGTCCTTGGTAAGCTTTACCATCTAAATCTTGCCAATCAACCTATTTCTGTTCTTTTTTTTTTTAGTCGGTTAAGTTGCATTACCAACTACTACTCTTGAAGTCAACTATTCAAAAACAAGGTGTTAGTCTTCTCTAGAAAGCATTTCAAGCCTGTTAGATGGAAAATTAATACAAGGCCAGTTACTAAGTTAAGAACTTAAGCCATGCATGTTCAAATTTCCAACTGCTAGATTAATCAATTGAGCAACTCTCTAGAAAGGACCCACAAGCCTCCAACTTAATCCTTAAATATGTGTGCCATCAAGGCAACAATTACATTGCTGCAGCAATTAATTTATATAAAGCTTAAATTATATTTGTTTTTATATTGTGATCAGCTCTGTCTATAATTTGGAAACAATCTAAATTTCCAAAATACATACTCCATGCTTCTTACTCAACTTCACATACCCTTATTCAGTTAGAGTTTGACTGATGTTTCTTGAGGCATTCTAAGAATTTGACCTGACAGATTTTGCTGGAATTGGATTTATTTTTATATTTAAAAAGGGAGTGAGGTATTACTGAAACTTAATTCTTTCTACTACTGGTTTCTGGGTTTGTTTGTTTTTTTTTTCATTTTTCTAGTCCCACAGAGATATATGTCTAGTACAGGAGTGTCAAACTTGATTTCATTGGGGGCCTCATCAGGGTTGTGTTTGACCTTGGGGGCCTGGGGTAGGCATGGCCAGGGTGGGCATGGCCAGTTCAACGTCACTCATGTTGGGGGGGCTGTGGTGGGCTGAGTACTCTGCCAGAGAAAATGGGATCCCAAGCCCCATTTTTGGCTGTGACAGCCTCCTGCAACCTCTCCTGGTGAAAATGTATTGCGGGCCAGTCGTTCCCTGTTTCCAGGGAAGCCCAGCAGACAAGATCTAAGCATCCCACATGCCAGATCTGGGCCCTGGGCCTTGAGTTTGACACCCCTAGTCTAGTAGATTGGCTGAGCCCAGAGGGTAAGGCTGCAGATCAGACATATTTGTAATGACAAGTCCTCTCCTCAGTCTTCAGATCCTAACCCTAGGTCCTGCTTTTGGGTACCGGTTTGATAGTATCTCTTGTCACCACTTATCTTCCTCAGAGATCCTCACCTGCAGTCTACTCACAATTTTCAATGTATGTGAGCGGACTTTTTCACTCAATATTCCCTTCCAAATAACTAAAGGGACAAATGCAAATTATTTCAAATTCCTGGCTATGTAACGCAGTGAAACATAGCTATTACACCTTTCCCCTCATGAAAAATAATCTGTCTCATGAGATAAACAAAATCAAGCTTTATTTCTTTAAAATGTAAAAAACCTATTGTTTTTTTTTTTGGGGGGGGGGTTTAAATATTAGATTTTATTTATTTATGTATGTGGTCACCCATTTGGCAAGTAACTTTGGATGGATTTGTCAAATTTAAACATTAAGGTGAAAAAATACATCAATCATAAAAAGCCAGGCATTAAAACTTATAATGTCAGGATCAATTATTCATAAAACTCACTCACATTTGGGTCCTGCTGAAGGAAAAAGCCAGGTCTTAAGAGTCTTTCTAAATAAAGGTAGTCTTTGACTTACCGCCACAATTGAGCCAAAACATTATGTTGCTAAGTGAGAAATTTGTTAAGTGAGTTTTGCCCCATTTTACGACTTTCCTTGCGACGTTTGTTAAGCGAATCACTGCAGTTGTTAAATTAGTGACACCGTTGTTAAATGAATCTGCTTCCCCCATTGACTTTGCTTGTCATAAAGTTGCAAAAGGAGATCATGTGACCCCAGGACACTGCAACTGTCATAAATACGAGTCAGTAAGTATCTGAATTTTGATCATGTGGCCATGGGGATGTTGCAATGGTTATACTTGTGAAAAATGGTCACAAGTCACTTTTTTCAGTGCTGTTGTAACTTTGAACGGTCATTAAATGAACTGCTGTATGTCGTATCAACAGAGTTGTGTCCATCCAAAGGCAAATATGCAGGATATAGAAATTATAGTGCTGTTCAGATCAGAAGGGGAAAAAGCTGCTAACAAAGGACAGTAAACAAAAGACAAATCTCCAAAGAAAATACAATGTTCTGGATAAATATCAAGAGGCTTTTGCTACAAATGAAGCCATTGCTTTCTGTCTAAAGTTTTTGAAGGTAACAGGGCAAGAATACAAAAAATCAGAGGTGAAATTCAGCAGGTTCTAGCAGGTTTGCTAGTACAAGTAGTAAATTTTCTAAGCAGTTCGGTTGTTAGAAGAAATCTCCTTTTGTTTTTTTCCACTTTACAGGGTTAATCCTGTTAGGAAGGCAGGAAAGAAACATTCTGGTGTTGTTTCTAGCCTAGTCTTTATTGCCCTGCTTGCAGAAACTGCCCACCCAGTCGCATGACCCACCCAACCACACCCACCAAGCCACGCCCACAGAACAGGTAGTAAAAAATATTGAATTCCACCACTGCCAAAAATATTCTAGAAGGGAAAATGTATTCTTTGTATGTGTCTTTAGGGTCCACATAAATGCTGAGTTATAAATTCTGTAATTTGTATACAGATAAAGAGTGCTTAGATGTTAGAACAATACAAAAACAATCCAACAGGGGGAATGGCTGTGTAATCCCAGTGAGTTAGATGGTCTGAAAAATGTGGAAAATGCTCCAAATATAGCCATACGGATTAACTCCTATTCTAATGTTATGAGTAAATTATCCCTAATTTCCTAATCACAAAGGCAAATTCATAGATTGTATTAAGCATGTTTATTTAGCTTTTGGCTTAATATAATCTGTGAACTGCTACTGTCATTATGCAAGTTGCTGTCAATTTATGGCCAAATTGGGACTAGAACTTCTGTCAGTCAATAAGTGAGTCACCATGTGACCAACCTCAACTTTACAAAAAAAAAAAAAAGTGCCATGATCTTTTAGTGAATTTCCCCATTGCCTTCACTTGTAGAAACTGGCTGGGAGGATCAACAAATGGAAATAATGTGGCCCCAAGATACCGCAAACATCATAAACGTGAGGTGGTTGCCATCACGTGACTTGTGCAGATGGTGGGCTGATCATAAGTGGAATGCCCAGTCATGAGTCACTTTCAGCACCATTGTCACTTTGAACAACCATTGAAAGAAAGATTGTAAATTAAGGATTACCTGCAAACCATACTTTTAGCATAAATTATCTGAGGAGGAAAAACCTTAATAATTGTTTTGTAAAAAACCTGCTAACTGTTATTTTAGCAGGAACAAAGCTGGATTACAGTGATGTGTACATGGCTGTGTACAATGATGGCTTGGGACCCGGGTACTTACGGGACCGCCTGTTGCCACCGTGAGCCTCCCACCAACCTGTGCGTTCCCACAGGGCGGGCCTCCTTGGGGTTCCATTGTCAGGACGATGTCGTTTGGCAGCCCCAAAGGTCCGAGCCTTCTCTGTGGGGGCACCCTCCCTCTGGAATGAACTGTCCCCGGAGATCTGGACCATTACGGACCTACGGACCTTCCAGCGTGCACTGAAAACCTTTCTGTTCCAACAAGCCGGTCTGGCCTAGTACTATTGGTTGGGGATTTTAAATTGGTTTTTAATCATTTTAAATGTGTAATTTTTAAATTGTCCTTAAATTTTTAAATTTTTATAATCAGTTCAATGGGCCACTAATTTAATTAATTTTTAACTGGGTTTTAAATTTGTTATATATGCATGTTTTAGTTGGCTGTACACCACCCCGAGTCCTTCGGGAGAGGGGGCGGTATAAAAGTCCTGATAAATAAATAAATAAATAAATAAATAAATAAATGTACGAATCTTGGTCTCACTAATAAATTCAATGGTTGATCAATAGTTGATTAATGTCATTCATTACACTGATCATGCCTAAATTATATGATTGTATCGAAAAAAGCAATGAGCAGTGAGCATTATGAGGAGTAAGAATTGTACCCCGTGCTATAACACAACACAAACTGATGTTGAGTTTGAGTTTACCCATCAACTTTCCTTTTTTTTTAAGAAATCACTTTAAAAAAAAAAAAAAAAAACCTCGCTGTCAAACTATTCTACTAGTGGTGGTAGTGGGTAGAAGCTCTTTGGGTTTTCAGCAACAAAAAAGTTAATCTCTAATTGTAAATAGCCAAGAATTTTAATCTGATTTTAATGATTGCCTTAGAAAAATACCATTTACCATTTGTCCTGAGCCATGGTGGCACAGTGGTTAGAGTGCAGTACTGCAGGCTACTTCTGCTGACCAGGCTTAAGATTGATTCAGACTTTCAGACCTACTTCTGAGCTGGGTAAAGGCTAGCATGATGAGGCTAGCATGATGAGGCTTCTGAGGCTAGCGTGATGGCTCCCTTTGACATATGGAGGAAAGAGGAAGACTTGTGGTGGACCACTAAAAGAAACCTCAGATCTTTGGGATCCAAATTTCCAATCTCTGACCCAGCATAGGAATTCGCTTCTGCACTTGGAAGAGAGCTGCTTGCTCTCTTTCAGCATGCAGTTTTTTTTTTACTCCAATCTGCCTAACAACCCACGTGGTCACTGAGCAACCACAACCGGGAGGGCCAAGATTACAGCATTGAATGAAGCACTAATGTATACACATCATTTTATTTATTTATTTGTCAAAATTTATATACTGCCCCCTCTCCCGAAGGACTTGGGGTGATGTACAACCAGTAAAACACACAGATAAACAATTTAAAAACCAATTAAAATTAAATTAAATTAAGGCCAACTGAATTAAGATTTTAAAAATTTAAAAAATATCAACAAATAAACAAATGCACCCAAGAGAAGAGTTTTCTCTAACAAGATTCTTTCCAGGTATAAAAAATTACGTCAGTGTTTTTCAAACTTGGCAAATTTAAGATGTGTGGACTTCGATTCCCAAACTTCCCTGTGCTGATTGTGGAATTCTGCGAGTTGAAGTCCACAAATCTTAAAGTCGCCAGTTTTGAAATATGCTGGACTACATCACCCATACTCTTCAACCAGGAAGGGGTTTGCAATCCTCAACAGAAAGTCCCAAATAGGGAAAATGACTGAAATCCAGTTTCTGTCAGCCTCTTGTCTGCTCTATGGCTGCTTTTCTGTTTCCACTTCTTTACTGTGATATATAACTTAATTACTGCCAGTCTGTAGGATGTTTCTTTAAGAATCCCTGCCAGCCACTTTGGACATCTCCATTCAAACAGAGGAGAAATTACAATTATATATATTTATAGATGCACAAGGCGGCTTATAGGATTTTGTCAAGATAGTCAATATGATGGTACAATTAAAGCTTTTGTCTTTTTTAAATATGTGATGCACAACAATAGGTGGAGCTCCGATTTCACTGTGGTAACTGCCATTTTGATGCTAGACTGAGGTTACCGCTGCAAACACAGCTACACAAGCACAGCTTGGATTTACAAAACATCTCAATCAGAGAAACTGAGTTTTTGTAGGTTTATGAACAAATGAACTAAGAACACACAAGGTAATAAGCTTTTACTCCACAAAAAATAGCTAACCTAATTTAATTTGCCAAACAAATGCAAATTTGCCACTGTATTTGTAACTGATCAGGTTACGTGTGTTGTGCATACCCAGAAACGCAACAATGCATAAAAACACATGTAATTAGTTTCATTAGTTTGGAGTTAGTTTCGGACAAGACACAAAGATTAACATTAATAGGCCAAACACAAATGGCTCATCTCAATACCAACAGCACAAAAACTTTGTGGTTTAACCATAAGCCTCATCTCCATAGACTGGAATTTAAGAAAACTTTGTTCAATAAACCACCTGGATTTACAGGTAAGTCACTATTAGTACAAGTTAAAAATCATGTGATATTCAGGTTAGTGTGAATTACAAATTGATACCAGGCTGCATTTTATGTGAGTCAGAATTCGGTTAATGCAAAGTTTTGATGCTGCTAATCTTTGTACAAAATAAAGGAAGAAGATTCCATCAGAGGGATCAACAGAAGTTTTAAAAAGAAGAGATTCATTATTCCATTAGACTTAAAGCAAAAATTTGATGTAACTGAACTGAATCTTTTTTTATACATATTTTTTATTTTACATTGTATCAATCAATTACATTATAAATCATTTCGCGTGCCGCTTGAGTGAGTACATAGTTCTTCTAGTACAATCTATTATTTGTTTAATATCTCCTAACCATACAACCATATCTTTATACCTCTTATCATACCATAAAATATAACAATTTTCCATTCCTGTCTACTCTCTAACTCTGTGTTACTTTGAGCCGTCGTATCACTTTTTCTCACTATTTCTTGTTTCTATTGTTTAACCATTGGTAAAAAGCTGCCCATTAAATTCATTTATATCTTTTTCTTTAATTTCCATAGTCAATCTGTCCATTTCTGCAAATACCAGGGTCCTACTATCATATGTGGTGGACCTGCCCAATGACAAGAAATTTTTGGACAAAAATGCATACATGGTTAGAAAAAAATGACCAAGCAACATATAGATTTGAAACCAGAGATCTTTTTATTGGGAATGACACCAGAGAGTTACAGTAAAGACAATACTTATTTGATAATACATGTATTAACTGCAGCAAGAATAGTATTTGCACAGAACTGGAAGCTTGAAAAAACACCAACAGAGGGAGAAGTAATAAAAAAAAATATTGGAATGTAACTGAGCTGAATCTTGAATGCATCTGAATTGTGAGTCTATCTTCAAATCTCCTAAGCTTAGTGTCACCAGCAGTGTTTCTCAGCCTTGGCACTGTGAAGATCTGTCATGGGTCCAGTGTTCTTCAACATCTTCATACATGATCTAAGACAGGGGTCAGGAACCTTGGCTCTTTCATGACTCATGGACTTCAACTCCCAGAATTCCTGAGCCAGCATGG
>JAEANM010018035.1:0-12774 GCA_017656035.1 Myanophis thanlyinensis | reverse complement strand
AATGTGTCAAGATTTATATGGCCTGAGTTTTACTGTATAAAATGGCCTGCATAATATAAAATGGAACACACACCCCCCATACACAAATGTCCTTTTGAATCTTGACAGTAGTCTGTAATGGTTCGGCAACTGTTGCCTTGTGTTGTAAGAAGATGTTGTAAAAAATTTAAGAGTCCCAGAAATGCTTGTAATTGTGTTTTATTCAAGGGAATTGGTGCCTCCTGGATGACTCTGATTTTGTCGGTCGTGGGGTGTATGCCTTTTTTGTTGATTAGGTAGCCTAAGAACTTGACTTTTGGGATGGCTATGTGGCATTTGTCTTTCTTAACTTTT
The DNA here is from genome assembly GCA_017656035.1 of Myanophis thanlyinensis. Lineage (NCBI taxonomy): Eukaryota > Metazoa > Chordata > Lepidosauria > Squamata > Homalopsidae > Myanophis > Myanophis thanlyinensis. The sequence continues at coordinate 12,441 of JAEANM010018035.1, read as the reverse complement.
AGTCCTGCTTCTCAGAATTTTTGTAGTACCGCCCGTAGTCTGGAGTTGAGTTCTTCTCGATTTTCCACTGCTATTAACACGTCATCGAAGTATGGGATGACTCTGGGGATTCCCTGTAAAATACATTCCATTAGTGATTGGAACAGTCCAGGTGCTATGCTGACCCCAAATTGCAGTCTGTTACATTTAAACGCTCCCCAGTGTGTGACGATTGTTTGTGCTTTGGCTGTCTGGTTGTCCACAGGCAATTGTTGGTATGCCTGGGCCAGGTCGAGCTTTGCAAAGATTTTCCCTTGGCCCAGTGAGTGTAATAGGTGTTGGACAATGGGGACTGGGTATGCGTGGTTTTGCAGGGCTTTATTTATCGTACACTTATAATCAGCGCAGATTCTGACTGAGCCATCTGGTTTGATTGGAGTTACTATGAGGGTTTCCCACGTGGCATGGTCTACCGGTTCAAGGATGCCCTGTTTGATCAATTTGTCCAATTGTTCATCCACCCTCGGTTTAAGTGCGAAGGGGACTCTGCACGGTTTCATTCTAATGGGGGCTATGGCAGGGTCTAGGGAAAATGAAATAGGGGTCCCTTTGTACCTGCCAAGCTGGTCATTGAAGACTTCAGGAAATTTGTCGAGCAGGTTGCTGTTGTCTCGTTCCCCGATGTGGCAGACCACTCCAGTGGTTTGATGCCCATGCCCAGGGCGTTGAACCAATCTAGACCCAGGAGGCTTGGCAATTTCTCCTGGACAATGATCAGTGGTAGGATGCCCTGGAAGTTTTGGTAGTTAACTGGGATGGCTTCCCAGCCTGCTATTGGAATTTTGTTGTCCTGATAGTCCTTAAGGATCGTGGGGCATCTTTTCAGTTCCTGCTTGTTGAGGCTTGGAATGATTTTTTTGATGGTGTCCCAGGCCATTATAGTGATGGCTGATCCCGTGTCTAATTCCATGTGGCATTCTTGGTCATTTATTTTGACAGATACCGGAATTTTGGATCAGCGGGGCTTTCCTATTAATTCTCCCTCTTTGGTTGTTTGGTTAGTCCAAACCCTTATGGTGAAACACCCCTCCTCTGGCATTCTCTGTCTGGTGGGGGCCCTTTTGAACTGACCTGACCTTCTTGCTTGGGTTGGAGATTGATTCTGTGCTAATCCCAGGTTTGCTCTGCAGACCCTTGCTAGGTGTCCCTTCTTGCTGCATCTTCTGCAGGTTATGGATAGGTATCTGCAGTTTTGTCTTGCATGGCTGTCCCACAACCTGCGCATGTGGTGTTTCGCCCTTTGGAGGCCATCTTGTGCCCTCTCATGGGTTTTACCAGGTGGACGTCACCATCTTCAGTTGTGTCTGACCCAGTATCATCTTCACAGGTGGCCTGATGGATTCTCATTGATTTCTTGCTTTCTAGGGGCTTGTATGCAGCTTCTGCTGCTGTGGTCTCCTCAATGGCATTTGCGAGGGTGATTGATGTTCTTGCGATCAGTCTGCATTTGAGCTTGTCATCTCTTAACCCGCAAACTAGCCTGTCCTGCAGCATTTTGTCCAAGTCTGGGAAATCACAATGGATTGCGATTGTTCTTGGTGCAGCGAGGAATTCGGTGATTGTTTCCCCTTCTGCTTGATCCCTTTTGTAAAAGGCATTCTGGCGGGACAGTTCTGATTGCTGCGGGGCATGGTGGCTCTGTTTAGCCATGAGGGTTGACCACGATACCTCCTTCAGTGTCTATGGGGATACGAGGGCGATGGCCATCGCGAAGACTTCCGAACTGCAGTAGCTGAGGAATATTGACTGCTTCTTTTTCTCTGGAAGGTTTTCCAGGTTGCTTCCATCGAGGAAAAATTCAAACTTTTCCAGGAATGCGCTCCAGGTTTCCCTCTTAGGATTGTAAGGGGAGAATGTGAGAGATGGAGCCGCTGAAGCCATTGTTGTTCATTTTGCAGTTTTTTTTTCTTTGCTTCATTTGTTACCGCTTTTGTGCAGTCTGGTTAGCGATTCTGTCCGATTGCTTCTAAAATCCCACCTTCATCGCCAGTGTCGTGTGGGTAAAGGATGAGAAGAGGCAGATCAACAGTTAAAGCAACAATGTATTTATTGAGGCTCTGATCACTAACAGCATGCTGCAGGCAGGCAGCTCTCTTTTATATTAGAGAGCTGTCAGCCTGCAGCCAATCAAATCACAGGCTTTTCCCACACCGGGAAAAGCATTAGGTAATGTAAAAGGTCTGCACATGTGCAGACACAACAAGGCATTTTGCCTAGGTTTGTCTGGCTATTGGAGGGAAAACAGGCAGGGGCCTGGGGAGGAGGCCTGACAGCCAGACAAACCTAGGCAAAAAGTCAACCCTCACTGGCACCCTGCTTCACTGACAGCAGGCTTGCCCCTTCGCCTGGCTTACCTCCTCCTGGGGTCTCCTTGGTGGAGGAGACCGCAAGAGGAGGGAAGCCAGGCAAAAGGGCAAGTAAGGGGCATCCACAGCATGCTATAGCACATAAACTTTCCCTCAGTCCCCTTCTTTCCCACTCAAATGGCATGCCATGTTTGCAATGGGGGGAGGTGTTTGGAGAAGGCAGGGGGAATGGGGGTGGCAGAGGAGCCACTTTTGAGCCATTGGTTTTTGTGGGGTGGAGAGTCTCCCCCTAGTTACACAGGCAGAGGCCCGCTTCTCATTTTGGTAGTCCCCCATAGAGAAAATAATTTTTTTAATAAAAACTCGTGACTCAGGCCAGGCTGCTGGGCTAGCAACAGAACTTCCATGCCACTGAGATGTGCATATCTGCTGGCAGAAGATGGTGTGAACAAAATGAGAGGTTTTGCCTCCCCTGGGCAGTAGAGCCACATTTCTCATTAGTGCCAGAGAGACTGAGGAGAAGGCATTGTATGCCTGCCAAAGTCTTTCCAACAGCGTCACCTGTAGCAGAGATGATAATATCAACTATCTCTAGCCCCTTATTCTTGTTAAGCATTGCCAGATGAGGAACAGCACTTTCTAAGCCTGCCTGAAGCAGGGAGGGAGATTGATTCAATCTCTGTGTCTATGTGTGTGTGTGAAAGAGAGACACACACACACACACACACAGACACACAGAGGTTGGATCTTACTTTCCTCCTGCCCCACCCCCCTGGATTCCCTCCCCAACCATATTGCAGATAGGCAGAATCTGCAAAGACAAAGTCAGGAAAGCAAAGGCTCAGAATGAACAAAAACTTGCAACAAAAGTCAAAAATAATTTTAAAAAAGTTTCTTCCAACATATAAATAACAAGAAAAAATTAAGGAAACAATCAGTCTACTAAAGAGAGAAGATGGCAAGGAAGTAACAGGCAGCAGAGAGAAAGTAGAGCTGCTTAACTCATTCTTTGCATCAGTCTTCATGCCCCAAAAAAAAAAAAAGCCATAGCCCAACCTATCAAAAACATAACTGTAAAAAACAGATTAAAAATAAAAATTGAAGTAAGCAAAAAAATAATAAGAGAACACTTGTCTGATCTTGATGAATATAAATTACCAGGACCTGATAGATTACATCCCAGAGTTCTAAAGGAGCTGGCAGATGTCATCTCAGAACCACTGTACCACTTCTTTTAAAAATCCTGGAGCACCGGGGAATTACCAGAAGACTGGAAAAGAGCTGATTTGGTTCCCATCTTCAAAAAAGGGAAAAAATCAGACCCAGGAAACTACAGATCAATCAGCTAACATCAATACCCAGGAAGATACTGGAAAAGATAATTTAAAAAACAGACTGCCAACATCTAGAAATGAATAAAGTAATAACTAGAAGTCAGCATGGGTTTGTTAAAAATAGATCATGCCAAATCAATCATATTTCATTCTTCAACATAGTTACTAAATAGTAGACCAGCAAAATACTGTGGACATAATAGACTTCAGCAAGACATTCAACAAAATAAACTACAATCTACTTCTTGGTAAGCTAGAAAAAAGTGGGATAGATGCATGTGGTGGCAGCCAAAAAAGCCAATGCAATCCTAAATTGCATTAACAGAGGGAGACTAAAACATATGAAGAACTGTTACAAGAACTGGGAATGACTAGTCTACTGACCAGAGTAGACATGACACCTGTCTTCCAATATTTGAGGGGCTGCCACAGAGCAGAAGGGGTCAAGCTATTTCCAAGGTACCTGAAGGCCACTCAAGGAATAATGGATGGAAACTGATCAAGGAGAGATTCAACCTAGAAATAAGGAGAAATTTTCTGACAATAAGAACGATTAACCAATGGAACAGTTTGCCTTTGGAAGTTGTGGGAGCTTCATCACTGGAGGCTTTCAAGAAGAGATTGAACTGCCATTTGTAAGAAATGGTGTAGGGTCTCCTGCTTGGGCAGGGGGGAGGGGGTTTGAACAAGATCAGTGAGGGAGAACTTTTTACATCACTGTGTGCTGGTTTTGTGCTGGAAGGGCGCACAAAACCATCCCACGGAAAATGCACAGCATCGCTGGCTCCTCATCACGTTCTCGTGAAGCAATGCGCAATGGCGTGGTGAAATCCAGAAGCGCAGCATCCCAGCACACACGTGCTCTGAGAGCCGGCTGGCCAGGCTTCCAGGTGCAATGAACACCTAGTTGGTGCACATGCACACAATGGCCAGCTTGCCGGCCAGCTTTCAAAGCATGCGTGCACGCTGGGATCTGCACTTCTGGGTTTTGCCACTCCCGCACACAGGAAAGCCAGCTGGCTGGCATGCATCGCTATGTAAGAATGGGACAAGGAGCCAATAGTGCTGCACGTTTTTTCACAGGATGGTTTTGCATGCCCTTCCTGCACACGTTCCATAGGTTCGCCACCATGGAACTAGAATACTAGATGATCTACAAGGTCCCTTCCAACTCTGTTGATCTCGTAATCTATTTGAAGACAATCAGAAGCAAAAGTTTCTATTGGAGAGTTTTTGTCTGGCACTGTGGTTGCATTAATATGAACAGTATTCTGCCAAATCTCATTAACCACAATTTCAGACTATTTCTTCAAGAGGCAGAATACCAAGGAGGAGCTGGCTTGAATATTACCTAACTGAAGCAGAATAAAAGGGCATATTTTAGCCAAAACAGAGGAAATTACTTTAAGCATATCATTATATCCATATACTCATCTTAACAGGCCCAACCACAACTATAAAATAAACTATTTTGCTTTTACTGTTCAACCTTCTTTTTTTAAGGAAATCATAAATACACTATTACTAAATTCTGTTGATCCTTTTCATTACAGATTTTTTTTTAAAAAGAAGCAATTCATAATAAAAGTTTTCTGTTCAACAACATTTTACTTTTATCTCAGCACATCTGGATGCAGATCACATAAACTCAACCTAATAGAGATCTCTACATTTACACTAATCTTGATACTGATCTAAGGGCTGCCACAGAGATAGAGGATACTGAAATTGTAGCAATTTCCTCCTCTTTAGCAACTATTGTACAAAACCAATGACAAACACACTGTTTGGACAAAACAGGGATACAGCTGGGACAAGGGAGTTTGTAAAAAGGGCCATTTTATTTTTAGGTAGCCACAGCTTGGCTACCTGATCTCATAATGTTTTCTCCTTGGGGAAACAGTGTATATTTATTTCTGATTCTGCTTCAGTTTACTAGAAACAATAACATTTTCTCAGAAACTTTGCTATTCTGCAGATATAGTGGGCCACTTATTCTCCCACTGTTGGGGATTTTTGTCTTATTTCATTTACTTGCTCACAGACTCAAACCAGCCAGTATTATTTCCCTCTCCATGAAAGTTCAACACACAGTTAAGAGACTTTTTCTCTTTTTTGCATGTAGTATTCAGAATGAATTTGACCCACTCCAATTTCTTCTCATAGAGTGTTTTAAATACAACAAAGATGCAGTAACAATGAGAACTAAGAACCTTCTGAAGGAGTTCAGTACTTCTGTCTATATTCTTTTAGTTTTATTTTGCATGCCTTCCCTTTATTTTTTATTTTTACATCATAAAAAGCATTAAAACCAATTAACCAATTATAACAATACAAAATAAATATGTATGGTTGATTACAACTACTATGTTACAGTAGATGTTAATACAGCCAAGAAACAGAGTTTTTAGATTCTCTCTCTCTCTCTTTCTCATTCTCTATCTCCCTCTCATTTGCTCTCTCTCCCTTTCATTCTCTCTCTCTCTCTCATTCTCTCTCACTCTCTTATTCTCCCTCCCTCTCTCTCTCTCTCTTATTCTCTCTCTCTCTCTCTCTCCTTCTCTCTCCCTCGCTCATTCTCTCTTCCTCTCTTTTTCTCTCTCCTTCCTTCTCTTTCATTGTCTCTTGTTTCTTTTCCTCTCTCATTTTCTCTCTCTCTCCATTCTCTCTTTTAATAGCAATAGCATTTAAACTTATATACTGCTTCTTAGTGCTTTGCAGTCCTCTCTGGGTGGTTTTCAGGGTCGGCAAATTGCCCCCAGCAGTCTGGGCCTCCATTTTGCCAGCCTCGGATGGATGGAAGGCTGAGGCAACCTTAAGCCTGAAGAAATTTGAACTGCCAAATTGCAGGCCTCTTCTAATTCTTCCAAATTCTCTTTTGGGGAGGGGGCAATTCTCTTCCAACTATCCAAAATGCACTGGGGAAGGTAGAAAAAGTACCTTCATCAAACAGATGAGGATTATCTACGAATGGAAGGTGAACGGAAGGACTTTGCCAAAGTGATCTATCAAAACATCTTCACTACTATCCAAGCCATCATCAAAGCTATGGAGAGCCTGCAGATTCCTTACGGCCAGGAGGAGAATGCACAAAATACCCGGTGGCTTCTGAGCATAGATGCCTATAAGGTGGTTGCTCTGGGGGCCCACCACACCAGGATCATTGGCAGCCTCTGGAAGGATGCCGCCATCAGGACCTGTTTATAAGAGGAGAAGCAAATTCCACCTGCTCAATTTGACATCCTACTTCCTTTCGAATCTGGGTCGCATTGCTTCTGAGGGGTATGTGCCCAGGGTATCTTGAGAACCTGTGTGCCCACGACGGGCATTAACGAGTACTGCTTCTCAATGCAAAAGGTGACATTAAGAATCGTTGATGTTGGTGGGCAGAAAACCGAACGCCAGAAGTGGATCCATTGTTTTGAAAACGTGATTGCCTTTATCTATCTGGCCTCTCTCAGTGAGTATGACCAGTCGTTGGAGGAGAACAATAGAAAAAACTGAATGAGGGAGAGTTTAGATCTCTTCAGGACAATTCTGGAGCTGCCCTGATTCTGGAACACCTTGATTATTCTCTTCCTTAACAAAGTGGACATCCTGGAGGAGAAAATCCTCACCTCAGATCTGGATGCTTATTTCCCCACTTTCCCAGGTCCCAAGTGAGACATTCACGCAGCCAAATGCTTCATCCTGGAGATGTACAGTGACATCTTCCATCAGTTTCTTGACAGCCCTCTTGGGGACAGCTCTCTGTCTGCCTTCAGACCCCGGTTCCTTTATCACCATTACACCTGCGCCACCAACATGCAGAACATCTGCATGGTTTTCACAGATATCAAGGACGCCGTGTTGGCAAGCTACTTGGAAGAGTTCAACTTGGTTTGAAAGAAGCCAGTGCCAGCTGCATCACGGCAAATGGTTGGACTGGCTTGCAATCCAGATGTTATCTCGGTCATGAGAAATGGGGTTTGCAAGACGCTGGATTCACAGGAAAGAGGCTTTCCTGTGGGTGTGCCAGGATGGAGAGAGTCTAGGTTTCTCATATCTTTTAGGTCCATCTTTCTACAGGAACCTTGGATGGAACTGGGGGGCAAAATCCAGAATCTCACCGCCAGGAAGGATTTTTTGAAATAACATTACAGCTGCACCACTAAACAGGAGATGTAGAGTAGCAGGGCTGGAAGGGACCTTGGAGGTCTTCTAGTCCAACTTTCTGCTCAACCCAACACCACTCCAGATAAAGGGTTTTTCCAATCTCTTTTTAAAAACGTCCAGTGATGGAGCATCTGCAGCTTTTGGAGGCAAGTTGTTCCACTGATTAATTGATTTAATTAATCAATGGAGCTGATTTAAAGTTTTAGTAAGGCCACACCTGAAATATTATATACAGTTTTTGCAGCATGCCTAAAGTAATGTGATCCAAATTAAGATGCTTGGCAACTAACTCATAGTTACGACTGTTGTGGTGCCCCAGGGTCACGCATTCCCCTTTTGCGACCTTCTGACAAGCAAAGTCGATTTGGAATCCAGATTCACCTAACAACTGTGCAACTAGCATAACAACTGCAGTGATTCACAACAACAGTGGCGAGAAAAGATGTAAAATGGGGCAAAACTTTCACTCTGCAGTATAAATTTTGGGCTCCATTGTGGTTGTAAGTGGAGGACTATATGTATGTATCTATATAGTTGTGTATAAATGTATCTACAGGTTATGTAAATATAATTATAGGTAGTTCTTGACTTACAAAAAAAAAAGAAACAGAGTCTTTAACACACTTGGGTCCCCATGCTTGGGCACACAACCAGGCCTTAATAAAAGGCCAACATGGTTGGCATCAACTTGATCTCTGAAACGAGAATGTTCTAGAGGATAGGGGCTATAGCAGAGAAGGCCATAGAATCTCTTGATTCCACCAGCCAACATTTCTTGGTTGACAAGATCTGTAACATGCCCAACCTGCCAGACAAAATTGGATTAGTCGAAAATTTAATTTTGTCTATATCACTTAAAGTACCCTTGTTGTAAGATTCTGTTCTCATCATAAAATTGTGTTCAACAATCTGGTCTAAGTTTCTTTCTCCCTATAATTAATTTCCTTTTATTCTTCAGTCCATCTTTACCTATTCTTGAGTTCAAGAATATTATCACTTTCCCTTATTTGCCATGAATGTGAATCTAAAAATGCTTTTATCTAATATTTAAAATTAACCCAGATTGTTCTCTTTCCATTCTTACTTTTATGGTGAGATCTTCTAAATCAGTGGTGGGCTGCAAATCTTTTAACAACCTAATGACTGGCTGGGTGGGCATGGCCTGGATGGATGGGTGTGGCTGGCCGGCCATGGCTATGTGGTCATGTGAATGGGTGTGGCCAACTTGAGACACTTATTTGTCTAAAAAAAGATATATCAAAAGGCAGTTTATTATTTTGTGCATTTAATACTTAAATAAGAACAATAAAAGAGGCACACAAAACAATAAAAGAGGTACACAAAAAAAGTGTTAATTATCTTTCCATTTTCATATTTCCTAAGAACAATATGTATTCCCATGCAGTCCCTTTCCAATTCTGAAATATTCCATTCTTTAATTTTGGTTTCCAGAACTGCAGCATTTTCATTGCAAAGATTTCTCAGAAAAATAATTAGAGATATTGGCTAGTTTTAATATATTCAATACTTGGACATGGCTTTTACAATTCTTTTTCAGCCCAATGAAGAAAAGATAAATCTCTTTCATGTATTTTCTTCTCCATTATCCATTTTATGTTATCTAGGTGATCTCATGTTCTGTTGCCTTTTCTGAAATCTACCTGTTCTTTCTCCATATATGGCTCTATTTTATGTTGTCAGATATCTGTCATGGCACCTATTAACTGAAATAGCCTCCTTTCAAACATCTGTATAGTTGATGATGATGAACACCTGATGATGTTCATTAAAAATCTGACTATTCTAGCAAGGCTTTGGATAGGGTGGGTGACAAATCCCTGGAGATTTATTTATGTGTTAAGAATTTGTCTTTTGAACACATAATCTATTTTTATACAGTAATTAGCATTATCTTGCTTTTAAATTTGTAAACTGCCAGATATTTTCAAGTCTGAAGACCACAAAATTTTGGAGTTTTTAACACAATAATTTTTCCTGCAAATTTAGTTGAGTTGGTTCCTGGTGCTTTCCTAATTGACAGCTGGTTCTTTTGCCTACCATAGCTTACTTTCTAGTTAAGTCCATTTCTGATAATATTCTGTCTCCACAAAAGTTTCCATCCTTCTAAAATCTCATTGTACAGGTTTTATTGCAATTTCTTCATCTTCCTTTTACCTCATTTTTCTCTGTTAGTGCTTACATGTATTTCTATCTCAGTTGGCAATGTTCCTTTGATTCATCTGATCTTACAAACATATTTCACTTTTATTTTATTTCCTGGTTATTTTCCTCTGTTCGTTTTGTTGATAGAGTCTCAGTGGCACAGTGATTACAGTGCAGTACTGCAGGCTACCTCTGGAGACTGTTGGCTGCCTGCAGTTTGGCAGTTCAAATCCCATCAGCTCAAGGTTGACTCAGCCTTCCATCTTTCCTAGGTGGATAAAATGAGGACCCAAACTGTTGGAGGCAATATGCTGACTCTGTAAACCACTTAGAGAGGGCTGTAAAGCACTATAAATCAGTATGTACTGTAAGTCTAAGTGCTATTGCTGTTGCTATTATATTCACATTCACATTCAGATTTTATTTATCACATACACAGTCATACATAGTACAATATGTAGTGAAATGCTTTGTGTAACTGCTAGTGGTCATAGAATTAAAGTTAAATTTTACAATTTACAATTTAGGAAATTGACACTTTAGAAAATTAAAATAAAATTAGATTAAATTTACAATTTGAAGTTCTGGGAGGGTGAGGGGGATGGGGTGTCTGTTGTCCCCACAGCTACTCACAGCAGTATATTACTATATTCTTTACAAAGATATCTTTCCTCATCCTGTTTTGCTTGACATTGGGTCTTTGTTTAATTATCATACATCCTTCCTGTTGCCCAAGATGATCATGTCCAATGGTGGAATTCAGCTGGTTCTCTCTGGTTCACTAGAACTGTTTGTTAATTTTATGCGCAGTTCGGCAAACTGGATGAATTGCCTCAGCCTGGCCCCGCCTCTTGGCCTCCCTTGCCTGGCCCTGCCTCATCCCTCCCCTCCTGAGGGTTCCCCCCACCCTGAAAAAATGACCTGTCTCAAGATCCTAACTTTGGCTCAGGCAGTGGAAATCATTCCCTCTTTCCGCAAAACAAAGGAATCACAGAAAGACTGCTGAGCCAAGAATGTGGCTTCAGAGGGAAGGAGTTTTCCTCGAACCTTGAAATTGGGACTGCAACACTGAAGGTTCAGAATGGAGCCTTTTAGACAAACAGCAAGTAAGGGGGGAGGGGGATTTTCCTGCCTGTCATCCTTTTCTCAGTCTGTGTTGAGCTTGAAGAAAGGATGGCAGGTAGGAAAATCCTCCTCCCCCTTTTCTTGCCATTCATCAGAAAGGGTCCATCCCGAGTCTTCAGCGTTGCATTCCTGAGATACCACCACCCGGCTTCCTGGCACCACTCCAGGGCTTCCACAGTGCTGGGGGAATGGAGGCCATCAAAGTAGCCCCACATGGGCCCCACCTGGTTCCACTTCATTTTTACCAAGGTGGTAGATACCAGAAGGGTGCTGTCCTCAGCCAGGCAGTTCCAAGTGTCATCCCGAAGCTTCCACTCCACTTGGTTTGAGGTGGACGGCTGTGCAGCTCACTTGAATTGCAAACAACATGGGGATTTGGGCAGCCTTTACATAGCCAATTATGCCTGCAAGATCCCTGGTTTCCAAGGCTGGTGAGGCTCAGTGTTTGGGCTCTGGCATGCTCTTCTCTTGGGTGGTGGCTGTGCATGCACAGCACCTCCCACTCACTGAGTCTGGCCTGCTGATCTTGGGTGGCAGTGGCTCTGACCAATCCTGACAGCAAACATTCCAGGCAAAAACTGGCCATGCCAATCCCACTTCATGGCCATGCAGATGCCCACACTGGCCACTGCTTCACATGGGAGAGGAGGTGTTGTGAGGAAGCTCATTTGTCACATTGGCTGGGTGGGGGGTCACCCATGCAGAGACCTGGCCTTGGGACACCACTCTGAGCAGATGCCTAGCTGGAGGCAGGGGAGGGTCAGTCCCCTTACCTGGTTGCTCTCTGACATTTCTCATCAAATGTTTGTGTGTGTACGTGTGAAAGAGAGAGAGACAGAGAGAAAGAAAGAGAAACAGCAGAGAGGAAACCCTTTCAAACAGTTGCCTGAAATTCTTGTTACTCCTCTCTGTCGTTTTTCTTTCTCTCTCTGTCTTTCACTCAGCTGATCTGCAGGTAGCCAAGATGACCAGGGAAGGGAAAGTAATGGCTGCCTTCTAGCCTGGCCAAGCCCACCCGCTTCATTAGGGCTTATTTTTTGGGCAGGGCTTATATCAAGCCCACCACAAAAATCAGGGGGGCTTACTTTTGGGATAAGTTGTATTTTGAAGAAAATATGGTAATAGCCAGTTTGGGGTTGTTAAAAATAGATCATGCCAAACCAATCTTTTTTTATTCTTTAACAAAGTGACTAAATTAGTAGACCAGTTAAATGCTGTGAGCATAGTATATATATATATATATTTTAAAGAATTTTTTATTTTAAAACACATACAAGAAAAAACATACATAACATAAAAAACATACATCTAAAAAATAT
>JAEANM010018034.1:0-12774 GCA_017656035.1 Myanophis thanlyinensis | reverse complement strand
TTGCTTGGGTGTTGGAATCCCGGAAGATTTAGATTCGGGATTCCACAGGTTGTACCAAGACCATGTCTTCAATAAAGATTAGTTCTTTGGACTTTCGTTCTCTGGAATTTTAATTGCGTTGAGGATGTGGTGTGGAACCCTTTGTAGAAAACAAAGTGCAGAAAAGAGAATTTCCCTTCTGTGTATCATATGTTATCTGTTAGGGGATGTATTTAAATGCAAAGATCAAGTAAGTTTTTAATATATGTAAAATGGTTTACCTTTTTTAAAGGTGTGTGTGTAATGCTAGATATGAACAATAGGATAACAACCTATAGATTTCACTTTTAATATTAGTGATAGATAGCAACATCATTAAGACACTAACATTCAGTTTATTTGTTAGATTAGTGCTTTGCATTTTATTGTGGGTTTAATTTATTGCAGAGATGAGTAACCTTTTTCTATTAAGGCAGGTAAACAAAATAGTTGATGGAGCCAGATTTCAAAGTAAGTGAAGTCATTTATTCTCTTCTGGTCCTTTCCCCCCCTTTCTTTTTCTCTGTCCTCATGCAGGAGATGATCTCAAATGCACTAGGTTACCTAATAGTACTGATTACCTATAGGAAATGTTGAAATTAGGTTAAGACTTGCATAGACCCTTACCACTACAGCATAGCCATTATGTGAAAAAAAACCTAGGACTGAATCATTTGGAAGACTGTGGTGGTTCAAACTGGAAATCCAAAAATCTAAAACCTGTTGTCCAGAGTAACAAAATACTGCAAACCAAATACTAACTGGGGAATTATCTTCATTATGAAATATTCCCTGACCACTGTTTCCCTCAGCCTGAAAGAATGAAGTCCATTAAATAAAAATGAGATCTCAGGCAATAAATGCAACCCTCAGTTGAGACTCTTAGTTTGTGATCTTTGGCTTCAAATTTCTGACTTCCACTCAGCAGTTTAAGCCATGATAGCTGATTAATAGCAATACCATTCAGACTTATATACTGCTTCATAGTGCCTTACAGCCCTCTCTAAGCAGTTTACAGTGTCAGCATATTGGCCTCAACAATCATTGTACCTACCTTGGAAAGATAGAAGGCTGAGCAAACCTTGAGCTGGTGAGGATTGAACTGCTGGCAATTAGCAGAGCTGCCTGCAATACTGCATTCTAACCACTGTGCCACTATATGTTGAAAGTTAACATTTTAACTTTTAGGTACTGTAATTAAACAGATAAGTGTTGATATTGGTATTGTCCTATATCAATACAGGTGAGATTTTGTCTGTAAAATTATATCACCAGGCAAATGATATCATTCAAATATCACAACACCAAGAATAATAGTATCAGACTTTACTAAAAAAAAAAAATGAAATTATTCTGTCTATATATCATTGAATAAAATGTCATATTCTCTATGTAACATTGGATAATAAATTTTGTATCATTTTCTTGGTTTAAGAACTATTCCTTGTGTAACTACATATGACAAAGATAAGGGTACCAATTTAAAAGAATAGATATAAGAGAATAGGAGGGCAATCATATTGAATAGGAAAAGAAATGAGGGTAGTACAAGGTCAACAATATTGAGATTTTTAGAGCTTATTTTATCAGATTCTGTTTATAAATTCCACTTTGATACTTGCTGTATAGCTATGCATTTGCTAAATAACATTTGGGGCTGACACAAGTTTCTTTGCTGTCTGAAGCAAAATACATATGTCATATAAGGACTGCCATGAAATCTGTTGGACATGAATTTGGATATTCTACTCCCATCAAACTTTTCAAGGGCGCAGACACCAGGATCAGTTGAAATATATGGCCATTTGTCTTTTTCAGATCAAAACTCCTCCCAAAAAGATACCTGAAAAAAAATTATTAGTGAAATTTGCATACCAATGTCTACTGGTTTATTACATTTTAATGCTTACATTATAGAAACCCGCACTGAGAAAATGTAATTGTCAAAGAAAGTCGGACAGTTAGTTATATCTTAAGAAATGGTCATTGGACAAATTAAATCAACAGCAATGTAAATAAAGGGGAGAAGGCTTATAAAGGTACACCATCTGTTTGGAGATGGTGATAACATTTTATGTAAATCCATTAAAAATCACTGTTACTGCATTAATGTCATCTTGACTAAGTCAATGATTTTTATTAACCAGAGGAAGAAGTAACCAAGACTCTTTGCTCTTACTGTAAGTAGATTATCCTAAATATGGTATTTCACACAACAGTGTAGCAATAAAACAGGCCAGGAATATTCAGCTATTTATAGCAATATTTACTTCCCACAAATGAACATGGAAACATTGTCTCAATATTCTAGTTTCTCTTCAGCTCATATAAACCTGCTTTTGACTGAATATACTGTAGGACCAACAGAATTACTTCCTGCTATCTGACATCAACTTCTCAAGTAGCTTCTTGAGTCTTCCTAGGATTGGACTTCTTGTGGTCCCTCCCAACTCCACAAATCTGTGAGTCTTAATTATTTTTATATCAAACCATTTCTTTAAGGAGATTATAGTATCATAAAATCAAAGGGTTTCCATTTAATGTTTACAATAATGCTATGAAGTTTGGCTAAAGGAAAGTTGGCTATCCAAATACATTTAATGAAAATCATCTCAACATATATCCGAAATATGCAGTTTGTGATACCAACCTCACATTCTACCTATTTTATAGAGATTTCTTCATTCTACTATGAACCTTTGACTAGGCCTATTAGTATTACCATATTGTTAATCCAAAATCTTTTTCCTCTTATTGGGCTGATGAATTTCTTTCTGAATTCAGTCTTTCATTACACTGCACTGAACATGTCTTTTTAGACAAGTGAACTAATGTGCTTCAAGAAACAACATGGAGGAAGTGTTGGATCTATGAAGACAAGAACTGAATGTGCACAGTGTGTAAGACATGAGTGCAGCAAAGTGTCTCAACTGCACAGCAAAACCCAAATCTCAGCATTGTTGGGAGTTGGATGCTATCTAAATTTAATGTCTTTAATTATCATAATCCTCCTACATGACCATGTTTTTTTCTAGAAATTTCAGTATTTTTAACATATGATATATTGTTCCTTTTTGCTCTCTGCAGTAACAGGTTAAATCACCTCCCTCTCCAGATTCACTATTGCATATTAATATTTCCAGTATTTTAAGAATGAGAAAGGGGAACATCGAACAGAAGAGCTTAAGTTTAGCAATGCAGAAACTAATTTGTTAAGACTTCAGTAGATTAGAGTTGAATTATAAATTGTTTGAGAATTGTTTGTTTACTTCAAAATCCTGAAGAAGCTTTTATGTCAGACCTACCCAACAGCTTCCCTTAGCAGCATTCGCCAGATCTATTTAGGCTGCTCCACCTAAAATTCTCATTTAGCATGATATTTGAATCAGGTTGAAAAATGTGCTACAGATAATTAAATATGAAATCAATTTTCCTTCCTGTAGAATGAGCTGAAATTGACTTCTTTTATTTCTTTGGTAACTGAAAGTAGGTACTATTTTAGCAATTTGCAAACTGCTCACAGACATCAATGGTTCAGGGTCAGAGCCAGTTAGTTCTTCCTTTTTCCTTTGGGCAGCTGGGTAGTCAAGAAACAGCTGATCTCCCTCCCACCCATTGCTTTTTTTTTAAAGATTTAATTTTAATTGAATGCACTGTTAGGGATGCCTTAAATTGACTCTTTTGGTTTAAATTTCCTATGGGAGTTTACCCCAAGATCTCTATCCTAGTGGTGATAACTTATTCTGGGCAGCACACCCAGTCTATGTTTATTGTATAGTTTTCAGCAAGATGTGTGTGTGTGTTTCACCAGTGTGTGCTTCTATGAATCGTGCGGTTCTTGATGCCTTGGAAATTACTCAAGTGTGAAGTGTTTCAGTGTCTGCCACTTTCCTCGTTAGTCTAGTGGAGAAGAGAGGGGGGGGAATGGAGAGACAGAAACAAGAAGAAATATACCTCTGACCCTGACTTCAAATCCTCATTAAAATCTAGCAGAGCACAAAGCCAGTTTTCTCTTTTAAAGAAGTTTGCATAAAAATGCCTGTTTATACCAGAGATGCCTTGAACAGAATGGTTCTCAGCACAATAGCGTCCGGTGGTTTTTTTTATTATTATTATTTTGCATCCCAAAGTGATGCTGTGTTTGTATTTCTAATATCTACTTAATTTTGGCAAACAAGGCAAGATGATATGCTGCATTATTTCTTTTTCTAGAATGAAGCAAAATTAGATATTGGCAATAACAAGTTGTTATCCTACTGTTGGCTGGATAGGGTGCATATTAGTTCCACGAAGACTGCTACTTGCCAACTGATAAGAAAAATAATGCAATTGTTGCTCTTATGTCTTTAACATTCAGCATGAAAATGATTGCCATTATCTATAAATATTTACTCATTTGTGTATACAGAATTAACAGAATAACAGAGTTGGAAGGGAGCTTGGAGGTCTTCTAATACAACCTGCAAACAGAAGACCCTACACCAGTGGTGGTGAACCTATGGCACGCATGCAAGAAGTGGCACTCAGAACCCTCTCTGTGTACATGTGAGCCATTGCCCCAGCTTAGCTCTACTGCGTTTCTCTGTGGCGTTTCTCACTGTTGTTTCAAACAATGAAACAGAAGCTCATGAAAGAAAAAGCTCTCACCTCTTGCAGAGCTGCCAGTGTTGTGATGCCCCACCTCCCACCAGCCAGCTGGTCTTCGTGTATACAGCACGCATACGTGCAAGAGAAACTCGCAGTTTGGGCACTCAGTCCCTAAAAGGTTTGCCATCACTGCCCCATACCATATCAGGCAAATGGATCTCCAATCTTTTCTTAGAAACCTCCAGGAATGAAACACCCACAACTTCTGAAAGCAAGCTGTTCCAGTGATTAATTGTTCTTACTGCCAAGAAATTTCTCCTTATTCTTAGGTTGGATGTCTCTTTGTTAAGTTTCCATCCCTTGCTTCTTCTTGTGCCCTCAGGTGCTTTGGAGGACAGATTGACTCCCACTTCTTTATGGCAGCCCCTTAGATATTGGAAGACTGCTATCACGTCTTTGGTGCTTTCTGGGCTTGGTGGTTTTCTGGCAGATGTTTCATTATCAAAATAGGTAACGTCATCAATGTCTGATGATTTGTTATTCTTGCGTATTCTGGTACCATTTATTAGAGACTATCAAAAACTGCTCAACCCCCTCACAAACCGGTAGGAAGAGACAACAGAAAAAGTTTCATCAGGAATTTTTCCACAATTTGTTATAGAAATGGCTTGTGCTGTGGTGGCGAACCTATGGAACGTGTGCCAGAAGGGCACGCACAACCATCCCTCCTTGTCTCCTTGTCACTTTCTCACGCAGCAATGCACACCAGCCAGTTGGCTTTCTCGTACACAGGAGTGTCCCAGCATTCACACATGCTCTGAGAGCTGGCCAACTGGCCGGTGTGCACATGCGCACCAACCAGTTGTTCATCGCACACACATGCATGCCAGAAACCCGGAAGCCTGGCCAGCTGGCTCTCGGAATATGCATGTGCTGGGACACTGCATTTCCAGATTTTGCCGCACTGGCACATGCAAAGCCAGCTGGCCAACGCACATTGCTGCACGAGAACAGGATGAGGAGCTATGTTTTCCACGGAATTGTTT
The DNA here is from genome assembly GCA_017656035.1 of Myanophis thanlyinensis. Lineage (NCBI taxonomy): Eukaryota > Metazoa > Chordata > Lepidosauria > Squamata > Homalopsidae > Myanophis > Myanophis thanlyinensis. The sequence continues at coordinate 7,123 of JAEANM010018034.1, read as the reverse complement.
TGTGTGCCCTTCCGGCACAAAGCTGGCACATAGTGATGTAAAAGGTTCTCCACCACTGGGCTAGTATATACTATTATATAAAAGTAAAAAGTTGAGGCTGTATGTTATTATCTAATTCTACTGCACCAAAAGGAGTCAGAAGTCTTTTTTTTCTTTTTCCTCTCTACCCTGTTCTTTTCTCCCTTTTCCATCCCTATTTTACCATTGTTTTCACTTTTTTTATATTTCTGTATTTTATATTTTGACAAAGTAATAAAGATTTTGAATAAAAAGAATTCTGTCAAAATTGTAATATCTATCATCCTGAAATTTTCTTAATCAAAGCCTGATGTAGAATATACTGTATAAGAAAAAAATAAATAAAACAAAGTACAGCGTGTGAAGAATTATTTCTCAGTTTAGCTTTTAAAGTGAAATAGGAGAAGGACAAGCAGTACACAAGGAACCGGAAGCTACCAAGACATAATTGAATTCCTGTGTCATGATCTTGGGCTGTTTTGAGGTGATGGTGGTGTTTAAGGGTGGGAATGGGAGTGATTCACCTTCCAGAGATATTCTCCCATTCTCATTCTCAGCCTTAAATCCCCCCTCTTCAAAAAATAGTCGCTCAAATGTGCCAAAAACATTTAGCCATGCCCATTCAAATCACCCCATCACCAGATGGCCTTTTGCATTTTCTAAAATATAGGAAGTCTGAGTTATGGTTTTTCTATCCTGAACAGATTGACTGTCCTTGTTCTGATGCCATGATGTGGTTTGCTTGGTCTGGGCTTAGGTAATGAGAACCCAGCCACAGATGTATAACCTTGGCTTATGACTTATATAAAGCAGGCCACTCTTTGTTCAAGTGATGGATCAGTCTGGACCCAGCTAATGTGATTGCTAATAATTGCTTTCTTTCTTGTCTGTCTATTAGTTGGAGTTTCTAGATCTCTCAATTCCTGCCAAATGAGATTTCAAATTAAGATGCACTAAATCACTAATCTGCATTAAATCTGTACTAGGCATAAGACCCATTACAAGACCCCCATCTGACATGACTCACACCTGACTCATCACCAGATCCATGTGATCTGACCTGATTCCTCACAAGACCCATCACCAGACTCATTACCAGACTCTCACCTGATCCATCACAAGACCTACTGACCACACAAAACCTTTATAAGCAGAACACTGACCCTAATATCTCTGAATTTCAGATGAAGATGTTACCTAGCCTGGTAAAAAAATATTCAAAAACCAACCCCAAAGTTTGGAGGATAAATCTCCACCCGAGCTACAGATATTCGCTTCTACTGCAAACTTTAGATTTCCACCTACAGAACATACCTAACTGGCATATCTGATTTTATTCACCTTCTCTTTTACATGATTCATTCCTCTGCCTTATAGCAGATCAGAGGTGAGATTCTAGAACCAGTAGTAAATTTTTAAGCAGTTTGGAGAACCGGTTGTTAGAAGAAATCTCATTTTGTTTTTTCCACTTTACAGGGTTAATCCTGTAAGGAAGGCAGGGAAAAACATTCTGGTGCTGTTTCTAACCTAATCTTTATTGCCCTGCTTACAGAAACTGCCCACCCAGTCACATGACCTCCCCAGTCATGCCCACCAAGCCACACCCACAGAACCGGTAGTGAAAAAATTTGAATTCCATCACTGCACCAGATGATTCTACAAGTAGCCAAGAAAGTATAGAGCATGTGCTTTGGGAAACTCTAAAGCAACGAGTGTATAATAGATCTGGGTGATATCCAGGGACTTGATTTCAGAAGAAACATAAGTATTTGTATAATTTTCAAGGTTTATCATGGCCTGCCATGGGAGATCTATGGATCTCCCAATTCCATCTGATCCTGGATGGAATTGTTGCCAGAGCATGACTCCTGAATTGGAACATTCAAGAAGGATTTGTCTTAGTTTTATTGGAAGCAATGCTCTATTTACAGAAGACCAATAATCAATACTAGAAGACATATCAATACTTCCTTTTCTTTTAGACATTAGCAAGTTGTTGCATACTCCAGTTTAAAAGCTGTCTCGGGACCTCTGATGTGCATAAAGATTCCACTGACCTAACATGCTTCTGCAGGTCATTTTCTGATCCTGCATGTCCTTCATAAGTATGGTCCACGTTCATTCCCCTGCATAGTTGGGAACTACCACACTGAGAAAGACATGTGCCCCAGACCTGAGAGAAATTCTGCCTGTCTAAGGTGATAGTCCTGAACTGCAGTCACACCAACACAAAGCACCTTGATGTGTTCACTGGGCTTTTCAGAAGAATAGATTGTTGCAGAATGACTAAACAGCAGACGTGGCATGTAAAGAATATTAAGTTGCCATAAAAGCAATTCCCACACATACTGATTTTGAGTGTGGTTTATAGCTGAATATGCAAGCTTATGTGGTTTTCTTTTTTTCAATGTACTTCCCTTTGGGATCTCCTATGGTTCCTAATTCTTATTCATGAGAAGGAGGAGGAAGGAGGACTAATAGACATTGCACAGCTCGAGCACTGAATCTTCCCGAGAATGTGCAGGGCAATTTTTAGTTGCCACATCTGACTGGAAGTGTTTATGATCCATTTTTGTTCTGCCACATCAACGTTCCCCCCATTAGCATTTGTGTAGAGCAGTGGAGATAGAATGTGGCTGATTAGGTTCAGAGCAGCTGTGTTTCCCCTGGAGAGGAGAGGATGATAAATCTTATGGCGCTCTCTGTTATTTAAAGTTGATATTAGGTTCAAAATTAAATGGGAGAATCAAATACTTGACTTGCTCGGGCGTATGCGCTAGCTAATCCTTTCTACATACAATTCTTCTAATTATCTGCATTTACAAATTCAAAGGCAATTAGCCCTGAAATTGCTAGAAATATGGAGAAAGAAATGTGGATTTGCCTCCCCCCTCTAGAAATGGAGGAAGCCTGTTTCTTAGCTTAACTGGAATTTAATCAACAATGGTGTATGCTAAATAAATGTGCCTGAGTAGATCTTTATTTACCTGGGATCTGTGGTGACAAAGTGTGTGTTTGTTATTTCTTTTAAAGAGCTAGGGACCTATATGCCATGAAATTTTCCTCAGGAAACTTGCTAAAAAATGGTACTTAAGAACTTCAGTTTTTTCAGTGGCAGTTTGTAGATTTGACCTATGTGGGTATGAAAATGTGCTCTCCAGGTTTTGAGAGATCTTCTCTATATCATGATCATGACTTGAAAACTACTTTTTTTTTAGCAGTGCTTTATATTTCAGAAGAAAATACTGCTGATTTGGCACTGTGGCTTTCTGCTTATAGGGAACTATATATGGGATGCCTTGTTTTAAAGGCAAAGAAGGACATGGGTGATGGATAATCTGGGGATAGTTGACTAAAATTAGTTCTAGGTAACAGACAATATATGATAGCCAAAATTAGATGAAGGTGTTTGATTGAACAAGAGCTGTGCAGTGGGCCAGATTCAGTAGAACAAAACTGGTTTACTGCATTCTGATTTATAACATTTATATCCTGTTGTCTCCTAAAAATAAGGGAAATTGATGAGTGTTACAACAAATGTGATGGCAGCACACGGATGTCACTGGGAAATAATAGGACATTATTTTAGGGGCTTCTTAAAAACTTCAAGCCTATCCAGGATTTACTTGATTTTGTTTTTTGTTTTTTTAATTTTGGTTTGCTTTTGAATGACTTTCCATTGATACTTGGCAGAATATTCATTGCAACATCAGCTAATATTTTCAGTGTTACATACAGTCTCGGTCCTTTGGTTGTTCATTATTAGTCTAGAGTTTTCTTCTTCTGTAGAAAGAAGAATCTGGTGGGTATAATCTAATGAATCATAAGCTTTGAGCCTACTGATGTTTTGAACCTTTCTCTTCTTCCTTGCACATTATAATTCTTCCCACTATATCACCTGGTCTTTCTTTTCCATACTTTGAAGAAAGTGATATATTGCACTTTATCAGCTAAAGGGTTTGTTGATTGCAAAAGTCTAAACTTAAATCAAAGTTTAATTAATTTAATTGAACCTCTGATTTGGTGTTGTAACAGCTTCAGCTACTTGTTTGTCTCCAAGGTTTGTTTTCATAATCTGAAATACAACAAATCCGTAGTTTCACTCTAGACTGGCATTTAAACATTTAGGTTTTACAAATTTTGAGGCCAATGGGCCATCATTGACTTCAAGAAACAGGCATTAATTCATTAATGGTTCAAACTTTTAAGCATCCAAAATATGTTTTGCCATCTGGAACAAAACACAAATTGTAAACTGAATTTATTGCTTAAGGAAGAAGGAAATAAGAGTCACATATATGAGATGGGTGGCTATATACAGTAAATGCAAATTTATAGCTGAATGATATCACTGGTGAAATACTTTGCATATTCTCCTGTTCCCAACACTGATGAAATACATTTATCTACAGGATTGAAAACCACACAAAAGTAGAAGAAACCTCTGTCCCTTTCATCCAAAGATTCATCACATAGATCTTCAACCCCCCAAAAAAAGAGGAGTAGGGGTTTTGGTTTTGGGAAAGCAGAGTCTAGCAGAAGCCATCTACCCAGCTTCTGACCTGTAGCATTTCTCCTGACCCTAATATTTAGACTATGAGAGAAACACAGCCCTCATCTAGAGATAGAAAAATCATAATGGTAGAGAAGTGGTAGGTTATTTGTATGAGGACCCTGGGATTAGGAAATAGCAATTTATTTAAGAATTGGTTATTACTCTCAAATACCTTAGTTCTTGCAACTGGCTAGGATCAGTAACATCTGTACTTGAATGGAGGGGAGGGGGGTTTCCAAGAATTTCTGCTTAAATACAAGCACCCTGTGTTTGACTCTAAGCTTTGCCTGATTATTTGGGAACTCCACATTTTACCTGGATCTGACAGGGTGCTATTGCCCACCCTCTGGATTTTGATTTTGATTGCGGGTATAAACTTCTGTGTATCTTTTAGCCTCGGCTCTGCTTGACTGTAACTGTACCCAATGATGCCTCATCTAATGCTTCTCTCTCCCTTTCTCTTTCATTTCATTCATTTCATTCTAAAGAGATCTTAAATCAAGGCATTGAGGTAGATGGGATCTGACCATGGTTCAATCTGTCCCTTGAAGTAACTTTTTTCTGTTTTGTATGAGCTCAAATCCCATGGCTTCTTTCTTGGGATAAGTTTATGTATGATGCTAAGTTAAAAAACAAACCAGCTACATTTATGGGTGAGTGTTATATTTATTTTCTGTCTCTTTCCATTGTTTGAAGAACCAAATGAACAGGCAAAATGATAAACTACATTGCTAGATAGGTATTGATAGATTTCCTTTGGAAGAAAAGAGTCCAAAACATATGCTAAAATAGAAGCACTGTTATGAGAAGGCACATGGCTGGACAATATCAAGTTTCATAGATATATACCAAAATAGCAATATAGGTAGTTATGCCAATGCTGTCTACATGGGGCTCCCCTTGAAGAGCATCCGGAGGCTGCAGTTGGTGTAGAGTGCGGCCGCGCGGGTGATTTTGGGGGCCCCTCGGAGCTCCCATATTACACCTCTCCTGCGCGAGCTGCACTGGCTCCCTGTGGCCTTTCGGGTGTGATTCAAGGTGCTGGTGCTTACCTTTAAAGTGCTCCATGACTTAGGACCCGGGTATTTACGGGACTGCCTGTTGCCACCATCAGCCTCCAGCAGATCTGTGAGTTCCCACAGGGCGGGCCTCCTTGGGGTTCCATTGTCTGGATGGTGTTGTCTGACAGCCCCAAGGGTGCGAGCCTTCTCTGTGGGTGAACCTCCCTCTGGAACGAATTGCCCCCAGAGATCCGGACCATTACGGACCTGTGGACCTTCCGGCGTGCATTAAAAACCCACCTGTTTCAGCAGGCCAGTCTGGCCTAGTACTTAATGGGTGTTTAAATTTTAAATTTGTTTTTAAACTAGTTTTAAATTTTAATTAATTTTTTAATTTTTAACTGTTTTTAAATTGGGTTTTAATTGATTGGCCATTATATCTATTTGTAATTTTAATTTGGTCTTAATTGTATATATTCATGTTTTTATTGGCTGTGCACCACCTCGAGTCCTTCAGGAGGGAGGAGGTATAGAAATTCAATAAAAGTAAGTAAAGTAAAAAGTAAGTTCTTGACTTATGACCACACCTGAGGCTAAAATTTCTGTTATTAAGCAACATGGTTGTTATGTGAGTTGCACCCAATTTTATGACCTTTTTTGCCACGGTTGTTAAACAAATCACTTGCAGTTGTTACGTTAATAACACAGCTATTAAGCAAATCCAGCTTCTCCCATTGACTTTTTTTGTCAAAAGCTGGCTGGGAAATCACATATGGCGATCATGTGGTCCCAGGATACTGTAACTGTTGTTACAGCACGCTGGTTGCTGACTGCCTGAATTCTGATTACATGATCTTGGGGATGCTGCGAGAGTTGCAAGAATTAATACTAGTTATAAGTCGCTTTTTTCAGTGCTGTTGTAACTTTGAACAATTGTTAGATGAATGGAAGTCCACCTGTAGAGACAACCTATACATTGATGTAATTACTTTTTGATGTTCAATCTGGACAGTTTATGGATTTCCAAATGACTTTAAAAAAAAAAAAAAAAAGGTACTCTATTTAAACTACCTGCTTAGCATAAATGATCTACCTAGTGCTTTCCATAATTATTAAAGCAAATAACATTAACCACAGAGCATAAAGACATTTATATAAAGCACAATCCTGAACTAAGTTTTGTTTAATGTGCATATACAGTAACCTGCTTTATAGAACCATAGCTTTGGTAGACGAAGTAGTTAATTGTTATTGATTGGCTCTGCCCACTGTTCCAATATCCATCATTATTGAAATCATCTCCATTCCCCTCATTAAGCATGCATCTGTTTCCATGGGAATGGATTTCTAAATAAGAGGTGCCATTTAAGTTTTATTGGCTTCCCTAGTCGTACAGGCACTCTGCAGTGTGGTTGCCCAATCTGTCATTGTTAATCAACTCTCATCTCTTAACACTGGCTGGAGTTATCAATGAGGTGAGGATTAATATTCTGGGCGAAACAGATGATAACTCATTTGAACATAATTAGTGTACAGCAAGGTTACAGCT
>JAEANM010018033.1:0-12774 GCA_017656035.1 Myanophis thanlyinensis | reverse complement strand
GTTATTTAATTAGCCATCATTTAATTATTTTAATTGATTTTAATTGTATTTTGTATTTCTATTCTGTGTTTTTTATCTGCTGTAAACCGCCCCGAGTCCTTAGGGAGAGGGGGCGGTATATAAATTTGATTAATTAATTAAATAAATAAATAAATAAATAAAGTAAGTCATGAAGTCATAAAGTCATAAAATCTGGTGTGACTCACTTAACAACCACAATGTTTAGCATGATTTGAGGAAGTAAGGCTATATCTTTCCCCAGAGGCAAAATTGTTTGAAGAACTTTGCTAGAGATCAGTTAGTCTGAGATATAAAATGACATACAACGTCACTGCCTTCTTGATTGACCTCTGGAGAACACTTTAAGTCAGGAAAAACCTATATTTCTCTCCCTGCCTGTAAGACTTGGTTCCCTCCCTGCTGTGCATAATGAAAGGAAAAGTATGGATGTCTTCTCATGTGTCTGGAGGACATGAAAAGGAAGAAGCAATGGGGTCAGCACAAGGATACAGGCATTGTCATAAATAGCCCTTCATTTGCAAATTTAGAAGCAAGTTTATAAATCATCCTCCGCACAGCTACAGTGTATGCTATGATGTGATATGTCATGAAACAATGTGATCTGTCCTTGCTCAGTAACATTAGGTGCTGATAGAGAACTTCAAGTCCCTGACAGTTCTTTGTGCTTAATTGTTTAATCCAAATTAGAATACATAACATTTCCAAGCTGAGGGTTGTTTAGAAAAGGTTACATAAAACCACCTAGGCTTGTGTTTTGGACTTTAATTGCTCAAATACTAATAGTTTTCTTATTCTACTCATCATTTTTTTAAATACATAATGGTTTGATCATGCAGTGGTATCTATTATAGTACCCTTGATACCTTTAGCTACTAATAGTTTTTAAATTAAAAAGAAACCTGCTACAAGTGTTTTAACCACTTTATCTGACAAGTGCTGATATATCTCCTTTATTTTAGAAGACCCATGTTGTTACTAATGCTCCAAATAGCACATTATTTTAGAAATAAATGTTAAAACTCAGGTGGCTTCTTCTACAGCAGGGCAATTTCTACTCTTTTGAGTAATAAATATTGACAAACACTGTCAGTGCAACTGTTCAACTGTTTTAAGAAAATACTAGTCCGGTCTTACCATTTTCAGTGTCTTTTTTCTTGTTTAGTGTATTCACCTATTTTTTATGTTCATTTTTAAATTAGGCTATTAGAAATAATGTAGTAATCTACTGGCTAGAGGACAAATATTTATGATGTGTCCATCTATATTTGTTAATAATGTTTGGAGTCCTTTCTCAACTCTAGCATCATAGCAAGCTCTATGTTATAATCTTCATGCTATATTCTTCACTCTTCACTTCCTTACTGATCTCTGGAACTATCATGATGGAGAAAAACTTCAGATAATATGATGAATTTATAATGACTAGTGCTAAGGAAATGATTGCCTCTGTACATATACTGTATTCTGGTCTAATATGTATACAAATCATTTCATGATTGTTATTTTGTCTTGCTATATACACTCCCTTGATGAAATTATATTAAGGAGTGGTTCTCTAACATATTTGAGGCTGATATGAAGTCCAAACCGAACCACAAGGTAAGCGATTGGTTGCAGCCTCTTGGGCACTCACTTTCTTTGTGTAATATTAATACATAGGGTGAGAGCTGAGGTGTCTACATTTTAAAAAATGCAAGGGCCTGCAAACTGTAACCTAAGTGTTCCCATTGGTGAATATGGTAGACACAGCCAAATATATATCAACAATGACTGTATGGGGAAGGAAGGAAGGAAGGAAGGAAGGAAGAAGAATCTTTAGATTGTTCTGCTTACTTTTTTGAAGAGGGGTTCCAAAGGACTCACATTAAACTGACAGGGGCAAAAATGAATATATTATACAAAGCATATCTTGTACAGTTGTGGCTGTATTTGCTTGTTGGTCTAATTTGATACAGCCTTCAGAAGAATTTCAGACTCTATTATTTCCTTGTATTCTGTTGATGGAAAGAAAAGGAAAGAGGAAGAAAAAAAGAGTTACAAATACTACTGACCAAATTCTGGTAATGGTACAACATAACATTGCCTCATAAAACATCTGATAAGCAGCCATACTGACAAGGTGTGAATAAATGAAATTTGGCTTTTCCTTCTAGCAAAAGAAATAAAATAAACAAGCAAATCAAAGCCATTGCCATGTGATTCTGTTTATACAATGGCACAACTTGTTGTTTTTCTCACATTTACTGTATCTCATGTCTGGAAACAATTTATTTCTAGGCATAGTAGTTTAATATAGAGTTTTCACATTAAACCTTCCCTCTGTGTAGGTTAGGCAGGAACCTTGTTTGTTTCAAGATTGGTGAAAGGTTTGCTAAATTCTGTAATTTGAATAAGATCCAATACATCCTCCTGTACAGGATAGGCTTAACGGGAAGTGTCCTTTTTTTTGTCTGTCATTCTGCCTTCTTTTCATCTGATTGCTAATCTGAGTCAGTTTCTTCTACCTTTTTCCTCTCTTCCTGATAGGACTAATTAACTAGTTGCTAGACTTTAACTACGGTAGTTGCTAGGCATTGCCTATGTCAATAACATATTTCCTGTAAATAAATTTCTATTATAGTTATAACACTTGATTCACTAATCATTACTCATTTTTTATTGTTGCTCACAAGATCATTTGCACTACAACGAGAATGCTTCAACCTCTAACAGACTGAATTCAGGGCACTTGGGCACCGCGAGCTGCAGTGAAAACATTGTCCACTGGTGGGTGTGCTAGGGACCAACATACATTCTGTGACTGTTCTGGGGCTTGTCAATCTTGCTTCCCACATATGGGAGCTGGATTCAAAGAAAGGAGTGCATGCTTTTTGTTCTGATTATGGCAACCAAAATTTGGATTTCTAAAAGGACTCTTGAATTGCAAGCTGAGTTGGTTACAATGGATGACTTTGATGGACTGGGAGCAACTGTTGGCGATATTGGCTCTTCCTTCAGATGAAATATGGGAACTGAATGGTAATTTTTAGAGTGTTCCTTCTTTAGAGAACGTTTAGATTGGTGTTTCATGATTGCTTCCTGAAAGCACTTGTGAATCCAGGGATAATATAGCAGTAGGTGTGAGGGTGGCTTGGAATTCAGGGGCAGAAATGATCTAAAGAAATCAGATTGGTTGGATGGAGCTCCTTGATCTGAGGAAACGAGGATATGTTGTACCTAAAGACCAGGCAGAAATGTATAAATAGCAGGGGTTGAATTATTTTCCACCATCCGTTTATTATCTCAGTTAGTTCTATCATGTTACAGGAATTATTCTTTGTGAATTAATTATGTATCTTTATCTGTGCTTTTATTTGTTATTTTAAGGTAATATTTTTAAATTGGCTTAGCTACAGAGTTTCTGTTAGTTTCAAAAACTGCATAAAAGGCATCATTCTTTTTCTAGCTTCTTTTTCCATTCCAGCATTGTGGGTGAGAAAATTTCTTCCATCTGAAAAAGTTTTATTTCTATGTAGGTTCTTAAATATATGCCACTATCAGTGGGTGAACAGTTTGATTATTTTACTGCAGTTAAAAGTAACATATCAGCCCCTAAATTTCACTCATCAGGTTAGAACTCCAGTGTCCAAAACACTATTGGCTAATTGCTTGAGGTATAACAAACTCATTCCCTTGAATATCAGTTGGGAAAATGGCTGGATGAGGAAGATACATGTACTTCTGCAAATGAAAAAACAAAAACAAGACTATTTCCATAATCCAATAAACACACCCACTATTGTCGATGTAATTTAGACAAAATTTCTAACTCTTCAAATTTAAATCACCCTTATACAATTCAATGGCAGTTTTATCATATTTAACCTGTTCCTTGTTCAGTTTTCTTTATGAGCAGGATTTTTTAATGTGCTCATTTAAACAGTATCAGTACGATAAAGGTAAAATATTAATAACTAATACTTGTAAATACAGCAATATACAAATTTACCTCTGATTTGGTCCATATTTACTGGGATTTTATTTACTAGGAACTGGTAGTGGAAAATATGAAGCATTTGTTAACATTATCTTGATTTATATTGGTTGGAAAGTATGGCATATTTAAAAAAAAAAGAGCCATTAAGGAAAGCCTAAAAAAGAAATCCAGCTTTTGTCAGCATCTGATGTTCGTCCGACTGGACATATTTAGCTCATCAGTCCAGATTGTTGCTTTTATAAATCTGAGCTGCAACAGTTGGGAATGGATCAAACACAAACAATGCAGAAGGCAAATACTTTATTTGTCTGGCACAAATAGTCTTCTGGACTCCAAAAAAGCTCTCTGTGATGAAATCTGGGTAACATGGAGCCTCCCCAAAGCAAACCATGATGTTTGCTGCTCAGGATCATGGTTCCAAGATCCAGTCAATTCATTTCAGAATAATAACCCCAAGTTTTTTTCTTCTTACTAATCACTTTAACTCTAAAGTTCTTCCAGTGCTAGTTATATAACTGCTTGTTATATATTCTAAAATGGATAAATCTCCCATTAGACTTGGGTTGAGTTGGTGAATGTCCATGTTTATAGAAATATGATCCCTGGGATCATGTTTAGCTTTTTTTTTTTGCTAAAACAAAACAAACAGAACAAAACAAAGCAACAATCTTTGCTGTATTTCTAATAATTTTATAGCTAACTTTTCTAATATGTTTTGAACAGTAACATTGTTGATTATTGAATCAGACCACTATATCAACACTTCTTCTAGTATAGGGGTTCCAGATGTCCTTATGTCCTCCTTCCAGCAGGCATAGCCTTAAATTCAAATATTATCTGACTTTTTGAGTTTGTGTGTGTTTTTGGACTGGTTTCTTTTACAACAGTAGTCATTCAAACTTTCATGTATTGTGAGTAGTAAATTATCTGCTTCTTTCCTTACCTTGTCTGTCAACAGTCTTGACAGCCCAAATTTGTGTTATTTAATTTGTTTCCAGCAGTCGTCTTCAATCCACTCCATGCAAATCTATGATCACTGTAGTCTGCATATTACCTGACATGTCATACTATTTCTATGCTGAAATTTTGAAAATGTTGATTCTATATTATTGCTAGCATATGTTCTTAAAAAAAAAGATGTGTTGGAGATATGGTGTGATTTGAAAAACCAGTAGTTTCATATACATGTAGGCTTAAGTATTTTTTTCAGTTTTTGCTGTAATTTCTATTAAATCATTACTATATTATTTTATTTTATTATTTTATTTACCAACCTTTCTGAGCAGATTAAGATGAGATATCAGCTCTGCGTTCATAAGTAACACTAAATCATTCTTAACTTTACATGCCTAAAACTATCCATCATAGTTTAGCACAGGAGCAGGATAATCTTTACGTGTCCCAAACAGAACTTTTTCTTTTAAATTCAGTTCTTAACAGTCACAGGGACAGGGTGATGATGTAATGGTCATCAGAGGGAGGGAAGACAACATTTTGGAGCTCATTTTTAGAGGGATGATATTTATTGACAAAATAGAAATGGAATACAAATATAATAAAATACAAACATTTTTTCCCTTTTTAAATATGCTGGGGTTTGGAGTGTGACACAAATGGGGCTTTTACTTGGGGCTACAGATTGCTCATCACTGGGTTAATATTATGTGGGTTCATATTATATACAGACTATTATCAGTATGGGCACATCTAATGATCTGCCTAAGTCTAGATTTGCATTGTGCAGTTCTGCTGCTACCCCTGTCCCCATTAACTGATCAGCAGTCATTTTGGGAATAAAATATTGGTTCTGAATTCCAAATCTTAAACCCAAACTTAATGCTGGATTTCAGAGCGCTGCGACTGTAAGCCAGTAAGAGTAATTTTGTGGTATCTGTTAACCATTTTAAAAAAAAACCTATGCCAAGGGAGATACTGTAAATCATCTGTTTGCTTGCATACGTCCTTCCCTAAGCCTCTCACTGAGTCATTCAGGTAGTCCTGATGATATTCATCTAAGTTTGGAATCTTGAACATTGTTTCCTAAAACCAAGATCAACAAAAAGCAATTGGATTTAGGAATGCCCAATATGGACCCAGTCAAAATTCTTTCATGTTGCAATGTGTTGCTACTTTGTGGAACAGCTTGTCAAGAAATGCTGGCTTTGATCAAATCAAACCAAATTAGATCACCATAAATCTCTTTCATTGCAAGCATCAAGTTAGGAAAAACAACTACCCTATTTCATAATCACTTTCTATCTTCAGGATTCTGGGAACTATTGTTGCAACATATATGGAAGGTATCAGGCAATATAAAGTTGTCTCTAGTCTAAGGAAACTACTAAACACCTGCCTATTATTTATATAGCATTCATAATAAACCTTGCTAATGAAAATGGAAGCTTCTGTAATAAACTAGTAAGACATCTATACAATTGAAAGAACTGGAGTGTGGTTTCTAACTGGCAAAATAGTAATGTATGAAACTCTTCTTTTTAATTGGATAGAAAATTAAATTCCAAATATTATTTATATTGGAAAAGAAAGAGAGGGAGAAGAAAACATAAATTTCAATTTCTTAATTTGGATTGGCAGAATGCCCCTTCTGCATTCTCAAAGGTCTGCTATTGTTCACTATGGATTCAATGCTTGCCCTGCAAAAGAACAAAAATATTTTATTTTTGATTTTCTCACTAGAAGATGAAAATGTATTAAAGCTATGTAAAAGGATTCTGAGAAGGATAGGAGTCCTAATAAAAGCAAATGTTCAAAGGAGATTCCTAGTTTATCTTTATTGCAGCTACTAGGCTAGAAATAAATAGTGTTAGCATTATTCCACTAATACATATGCAACTGTTTTATGACAATGGCTTACTATGTATTGGAATATAGCTTAAACTATGCTTGTCTGGATCACTGCAGATGGGGACTACAGCCAAGAAATTAAAATACGTTTGCTACTGGGGGGGGGGGGGGGAAATCATGACAAAACTAGACAACATATTAAAAAGCAGAGACATCATCCTGCCAACAAAAGTGTGTATAGTCACTATGGTTTTCCCAGTTGCAATGTATGGCTGTGAAAGTTGGACCATAAGGAAGACTGAGCACCAAAGAATTGAGGCCTTTGAACTATGGTGCTGGAGAAGATTCCTGTGAGTCCCTTGGACTGTAAGGTGAACAAACCAGTCAGTCCTAGAGAAGATCAACCCTGACTGCTCTTTAGAAGGCCAGATCCTGAAGATGAAACTCAAATACTTTGGCCACCTAATGAGAAGGAAGGACTCACTGGAGCCTAATGCTGGGAACGACTAAGGGCAAAAGAAGAACGGGATGGTAGAGAATGAAGTGCCTGGATGGAGTCACTGAAGCAGTCTGTGTGAGCTTAAATGGACTCTGAGGGATGGTAGAGGACAGGACGGCCTGGAGGAACATTGTCCATGGGGTCATGATGGGTCAGACATGACTTTGCAACTAACAACAACAATGCCTGCCTCAAAGAAATCAAGCATTATATTTGACACATCAGCAAGAGGGAAAATGTGGTTGCTGCAAATGGCAGGAGCTTTGCACTCACAGAATGACACCACTGGATATAATCCACTGCACATAAGTGCATGCTTACATCAATTTATCAAAGCACACTGTTTACACAGTGAGTTAAGAGTTAAACACCAACAGATTTGTTCACTAAAACAGCTCAGGAATTTGGCAGAACAGTTTCTGCTGGGGAAAATAAACTATGGTTTAATTTTGTTATTATAATTCTTGTGTACTTGCATAGTGCTTTTTTCTTTTGAGGTGCCCAGATTGTTCATATGTTCAGTTTCTGTGGTTAGCACAGTTACTTCCGTTGTAAAAAGCAAAGAAAGTTGGAAAGTGAATGATTAGTGCGTGAAAGTAGGAAAATCTTGATCATAGAAGCATATTCTTTAATGAATGCACTAAGCTGTTGTTTGTGCCTGTGCTTTTAACGTTTTTATTACAAACTCTTAGCAATAAAGGGTTAGCAATAAAATAAATGAAAAAAAATAAAACCCTCTACTGATTACAGTAAGCATCTCAGTGTGCACACAGAGCTTTATTTATTTATTATCAATCTTTTAAGACAAGTTACAAATCCATCCAAACTTGCTCAAAGTACATTTTGCATCACCATTCCACACAGGCCCAGATTCTCTTACACAAATGTAATTTGCATAACAGTGCTAATGCTTTCCTAAAGATTATTCTCATGCCATGTAGTTAGTAATGTACTCAAATCCATAGTTTTTGTATACATAGAGGGGGCAGTTCTCAAAGAAAGCTTCTCAGTTCTCTACAAAATTAAACTTAACAAGTCATTACAAAGATATTTCCAATGGTGTAGTAAGTTGTTTTCCAAAAATGTAAATTTACATGCATGGTGCCAAATACTACTGACATGATGTATGAAACTGCCCTAAATTCTTTGGGGGAGATAATCTGGTACTATTTACCTGCTAACACAAATAAAAAACTGTGGTAGTCACACCTGCTACATACAACTACTTGTTTTCACAAGCCTTGTGAAAACAAGTCTCCCTATCTGTAATTATTAAGCCAGATACATCCAAAATTTCCATCTGAACTGTATTACTACACTTTTTTTCCTAGCATTGTCTTGTGCTTGCTTTTCACCTTGGTTTTATATTATTGTTGAAGCTTTCCAGAGTTCATCCTGATTCCATGATGGAGGAATGGTGGTTGTGGGTGTTTGGTAAACACCCCCCCCCCCAGAAAAAGACTAAAAAAATACATTCTGTATTAAAAAGACTAAAAAAATACAATAAAATACATTCTGATAGAAAAAGTGGTCTCAAGAACAGTATTTTTTCATGAAGAGGTTGAATAATATTGTTGAATAACAAGCAGGTTGTCACTGTACTGTATTACAGTGTTGTGCTGCATTGATTCCATAAGATATAATTATGATTATGATAATGTGTCAGTAGTGTCTTATAAAATTTAATTCTGCTGTTCTCACGTTCTGGTGAACTTTTAAATGCATTCAACTTTATTTCTGTTATGGCCATGCTTCAGAGACTTACAGCTACTCCTCTGCTTAAAACGTTTGTTTAATGATGGTCCCAAGTTTCAATGGCTTTGGAAAAATCGAGTTGTGATGTTGTGTTTGCACTTATGATAGGTACACCACCTCCCTGGTCACATAATCGCAAGTGAGGTGCTTGGAAACAAGCTCACATTTACAACAGCTTGCAGTATCCTGTGCTCAGCTGATTTGCAATCTTTTTTAACTTATTACCAGCAAAGAACACCCATGGGAGAAGCTGAATTCATTAACGACCACCATAAAATTTGTTGTAAAGTAAGGATTGACTGGACTTATGATTGTAATGACTTATGATGGAAATTCCAGTCACAATTGTGGTCGTAAGTCAAGGACTACCTTCACAGCTCTTTAGATTAGCACACTTGAGAACTCAAGGATAAGACAAACTAATTGTCGTATTCATGCATTTGATTTACCAAACAGACTTTTCAGTATGTATTTTTAAAGGGTAAATGTCTTTAAAGACATAGAGTTTAATTTAATGTCTTAAGTAAGAGTTTACATTCAATGAATTAAAACTATAGGGACATATGACTATATGCAATATACAATATTGTTCAATTTTCATTGTTACGAGCAGATCTATATTTATTACTAACCCTAATTCAAGTTATTGGAGTAATATTATTCTTTATAACGACTCCAAATCATTTTTATTTACAATCTGCAGTAGCAGATAGACAGTTACACATTTCAAAATGCCAGTACAACATAGTAAAAGGTTTGGGGTTTTTAAAAAAGTAAATATTGACATTAGAAGCTGATTATATCACCACAGCTTGTTTGGAAGTGCTGGTGAAGTGCAGTTACATATGGAACTGATCAGCAGAGATAGACAGAGGAGGAAAAAATTCCCAGAAAAACAATTAATTTCCTTGCTCTTAGAGAAGGAAAGTCTTTGCAAAAGTCATCTATGTGAAATGTTAGAGTTCCTTTCCTAGGTGTGAGATGTCATTATAGATGGCAGACAAAACTGTGTTCTCTAATTTCCATGATTTAGAACCAACTTGAAATTTCCACTAGCCCATGAAAACCCACCATTCCATTGAAACAGAAGAATTATACAGCTGTTGCCCCATCTGATTCATGTTTCCCCTTCTTTTATGTGGTCTTAAAAAGCAGCCAGTTTTGTTTGCACAGCTATGGCCTTTTCAAGAAAAGGCAAAGTTAGCTTTTTTTTTTTTTGAGAATGTAAAATTCTACGGCTTAAAACACCATTATTTCTTTCAATTCATTTCAGCAAAATTAGCAAATTAGGTGGGTTGCTTGATTTATTTGGTTCTCCCTTTGCAAATTAACAACCTGCCTATCTTTTTCCAAATTAAAACTTTCCTGTGCAAGTCTATGGGAAGGTTTAAGCTAATAACAAAACACATACACTGTCAGAATGAAACTAGGCAGGTTAGTATTAAACTGAGCTATAGAAGGGCATTATAAAAGTCAGTCCAGTCTGGAACTTGCTTCTAATGCTACTGTTCAGCTAAATTTATTTACACAACAGTGTCTCTTTCTACCAAATAATCAACATCTACTCAAAAACTGAATATCCAAACTAGGATTTCCAAATAAAGAGTTAGTTTAAATATTTCTCTTCTTAAAAGATGGTAGATCTGTGAAACGCCAAACAAACATAATTGGATCAGTTCCTTAGTGTTTGAAATCATTTAGGGAAATAAAAAAAATTAATGATAGGATTTTCAGCTCCATATAAATTCTTCACATTTTCTTTCATTGTTATTTCTAAAGCCCAGTTGAGAAGCAACTATTTGTTTTGTAAATTGTTCAAATATTTGACACTTCACAAGCATCAGTGATAACCTTCCTTTTCATTCCTTTTTTCTCCCAACATACTTTTTTTTCTGGAGTGCTTGTTAACTTTGGCAGGCTTTTTATCATCTGAAGGTAGAGACAAAGCTTTTAATGAATGTCTGCTAAAGAAGAGCTTTAGGTGGTATTAGACAATGTTCAGATTTGTAACTGGCAGCCAAAGCCCTTTGTTTCAGGGGTCCAGATTTGGGTCCTAGTGCAGAAAGTCGATTTACATCATTTTAATAAAGACAGTATACAGTCAGAGGCTCGCCTAATAAAGTTAATAGAAATAGGAAAGAAAGATTGAGAGAATTAAGTGATCAAATGATATTGAAACAATACTGTAAGTCATCTCAATTGACTCAACCACTTACATGTTGAGCATTCATTTAAAGGTGCTCTGAGGAAAAGGCAACACGTAAAAATACTGAGCTGACCTTCTAATAAGAGTAAATAACCCATCAGAAGATAATTTGGTTAACATAAGGATAATGGATAGGACACTGAAAGAAAGATTGCTCAAAAGTTTGTATCTGCAATTACTTCTTTGAGTACAAGAATGTTACCATGTAATGATACTTCAATGGTCACCTTTTCTGGTCTCTCATACGTAGAAACACCCAATGTATATTAGGCCTTCTGTACAGCAGTATATAGAAGATGGGGATGGTTATATGTAAGTTATCATTTTGTTTATCTTAATACATATTCATATCTCACCAATTTATTGATATTCTTTTGACTAATCTATTATTCCATCATTTTATACGAGATGGTTCTCAGTGTTTAAAATTCTATGTTCAATCAGTGGTTATATATTTTTGTATTTACAATCTATGTTCTCATATTACTCTTATTTATAAAAAATTAACATGTTTCAATAGCTATATCTTTTCATCTAACCATTGGTAAAATAAATGCCATATTCTATAAAATTGTTTATCCTTTTGTTATTTAATTTCAAATGTCAATTTATTCATTTCTGCACAGTCCATAATTTTCTTAATAACTTCCTCCTGCATAACTATAAGTGAAAACTGTAAAAGAATGGCACGATTTTTTTTCCCGTAACCAACTGACACACTGTAAGCATAGAACCGAATGATATTTTTTAGGTTTATATGTTTTTATGTTTTGTCTGTTTGTGTATGTATGTTTTTATACGTTTGTTTAAAAAATAAAAAACTTAAAAAAAAGAAGATAGGGATGGGATTATCCTTCTCAAAGGTGCCTTTCTCCAGTTCTAGACCATCTTCCTTAGCAAGATATAATTAGAACCAATCATATCATGTTTTCGTTGCCAAACAAAGACAAGTGAATTCTCTGGGACATTTAATCTTCGGTTATTTAGTTTTTGTCACCGAACAGTCACTTTAATTATTGGCTTGATCTATCAATTGAATTGTACATTATGTCTTTCTTGGCCACAAAAATAGTTACAAACCTAAAATAAAATGAGGTTGAAATATTAGATATTAATGCACCATTTATCCTCAAAAACCACAGCTTTACAATACAATCATCTTCTATTATAGTAAGCAACAAGTCCATAAGTGATTGGATATGGACATCCCTATAGAGATTGTTGCTGCCTCCACTCCTCTAGTGTAGCAAGTTCCACACTAGGCAATAGCCAATCATCCTGCCCCATCAGGTTCAAAGTATTTTCCTCAGCGAAAATAGAATGTATCATGAGTGAAATGGAGAAAATGAAGGGTGAAAGTATCAAAGTATTTTGCAAATAACAGGGTCTATCACATACTGTTCATATAGATAGATACATGGGGCTCCCCTTGAAGAGCATCCGGAGACTGCAGTTGGTGCAGAATGCGGCCGCGCGGGCAATTACGGGAGCTTTTCGGAGCTCCCATGTTAC
>JAEANM010018032.1:0-12776 GCA_017656035.1 Myanophis thanlyinensis | reverse complement strand
CCTCTACGGGGAGGGTCAAGGAGTTCCAGCAAGAGAGCACAGATCGAAACCGTGGACGATCGCGGATTCCGACCTGCTGGCGAAGAAGCCAAACCGGAAGTTCCTGGGGCTACCATCCTCTTAAAATTCTCTGGAATAACCTGAGTAGAAGCTGTTATGTCATAAATCTTCTATACAGACAAGGCAGTTCCCAAAAAGCATTGATTTCTAATGCATATCAATGGGAAGAAATTTTGGATTGAATATATGCTCCGCTTCTGTGGTGGTGCATATGAAAATGATTCATGGGGACAAAGCCCCGTTCTTTGTAATCTGTAAAATAACAAGAATGGAGACCAAGTTGTCTTAAACTGGACTCTAACATTAGAGCTCTAAAGCACAGGCATATATATGATCAGATAACAGAGTTTCACCAACTCTGTGGAGCTGAATGGGAGTATTGGCTCAACTAATTTAGAGATGGATGATTACCTGCCTGCCAACATAATATTTCATGTTAAGTAAATATGTCAATGAACTGCAATACGTGAAAAGTGCTGATTTAGTCACATTATCCAGGAGTCCAGATGTGGAAGTTATATATGGAAGGATGTCCCTTCACCTCAATGTTTCTATCTCCATTTCATCTGTGCTCAATACCCTTTTTTCTTTTACATTACGAGTTAATGATTATAACCTTAGCAATTGTTTGACAGTCCATTTTCTGGATTATATCAAGATTTGTTCATTAAATAAGTACATTATCAAGGTTCCAGCAGACAAACCAAACCAAAGCAAGCATGATGGAGACACTCCACTCTCTTTATACAAAACTTTATTGAGTACATAATTTCAGCACATTTGAAGGCAAAACCAGATCTAGATCTTTCCCATGCTAACCCCTATAGTTAAAGTTCATATTCTGCACATACACACACCCCAATTAGCTCAGGTCACATTGTCCAATGTGGTCTTCGGATATTGTTTGTGGTTTCTGTAAACACCTGCCAAAATGTATTTGTACTCATGCCAACATTTGATGTCTGGGCCACATTCTATCTCCCTTTCTCTCCCACCCCATAGTTCATCAGCAAGATGAGATATGATAATAGTTGCAACAGCAAAAGTCTTATGAAGCTTGACATACATGCTTTGGCATCCGTTTCCATGTTTCAGAAAGCAAGTGTGGTTTTCAAATGTCCTAAAAGAACAACTTTGTAGAAAAAGTGCATTGTACAGAAATGTGTATCTGACAGAAAAGTGCAGCTCGAAGGAATATGCTAAATGACTGTTTAACACAGCAGATCTGCGAGTAGTCTGCTGGTGATAGCATTTCAGCAATGACTGAAAAAATGAAAATGTTTCAAGTGCAAATTATATTAACATTTATGTCAAGGAAGACTGTACGCTGGGAGTGCTTCCAATTTATGCTTAGTAAATAAAAATATGCCTCCTTTTTATGGTTGTTTTTGTACAATTTTAAATAAATAGTTTTCCTCTGGAACTGAAATTAGGCAATGGGCTACTTTCCGGTGAATGAAATGAATATAGACTAAGGCCAAATAGTATTAGTAAAATTAAGCTTAAAAAATTAAAATCACATACATTTCATTAGATGCAACTAAATTTTAGCTTAATGTATACCCGCCTTACTTTCTTATTCCTGATTTTGCCTAGCACTTTTCACATTAATGCTGCTTTCAAATAGTATATATTCATGTTCCATAATTTCTATGCATTTGATAGTCCTGTTCCTTTAGATAACACAATGTGTATTAATTCTTATGAAGTGCCAGAAAGCAGATTCTTTCAGACCTTAATGTGCCAATTAATGCCAAAGAAGAAAAAGAAAGAGAACAGGTTTAGAGCTAGTTTATTTGGAACTAGCCAGACATTGTTGGTCTTTGGAAACACAGAACCCAACTCAGACCATCAGAATTTTTTTTCCAAGTAGAAAAAATAGACAGCGTAAAAGTAACAGGATGGGAAGTGTAAAGGGGAAGAGGAAGAGAGAAACAGCCAAATAACTTTGTTATATTTAGGAAACAAATCCAATATGGGGATCTTCCTGCTTATAGCGCCTGCTTTAGCATGCGTGGAGGGGAGGGCTTTCCACAACTTTGTGTTGTGATCCAGTTCCTTACTTGGGGGGTTATGCTCATAATCACTCATGCCCTAGTGACCTCCCAATTGGAGTTTGGCAAATTCTAGGAAGGAAAGGAAAGCAAATAGGAAGGCAGATGAAGAAGGGTTGGGGTTAGGGTGGCTCTTCAGACTCAATCAATGTGATTCCTCTGATTCTGGTGGCTAATTCAGTGAATGCAGGAGAAATAATCCTGGTTTAATGAGAGACACAAACTGAAGATTCTAGTCTATAAAGTAGTAGATCAGTGTTTTCTGCTTCATAACTCCTCTGATTGGGTTACAGACTTGAAAAAAAAATGTCTTTTTTTCCTGTTTCCTTCTCCAGTATTTAGCCCCACATATATAATTTTAAGATTATTAATCTAATAATTAAATAGGATCATCAGATTTTAATGCTTAACAGTGTCATTTGATTGCTTTCAGGATTTGTGATATTGCTTTCAAGATGTTAATAAGATTCAGTTTTTTAAAGCAATCACTTCCAGGGAATGGTAGTTTTAGTTTTCAAGTATGGATTTTAGTACATCAAAGAAAAATAATTTTACATTAATATCTTTCTACATTTTAATTAAAACAGTCTCTCTTTCATTTTTTAAAAATTGTCTTCTACATGTATTGAACAAGAATACCCAACATGTAGTTAAGAAGTATTGGCAACTGTTGTCCAATATTTATGGAGTATAAAGAATTTGGAAATTGCAATAATCTTTGCATGGTATTAAAAACACAAGTCTTACAGAAAGCAGTGAAAACTTACTTACAAAATTTTAACAAAATACTCCAATTATCATCACTCCATGTATATTCTTAGGTACTTTTGACAAGTCTACAGTGGCCAAGAGTTTCACCTTTCACTTTAGGAAGAATGGGCAGAGAAATAGTCCAAGAGGAGAATGTGTGGTGAAAGTTAAAAACAGAGCAGTAAAGTTCTGCCTTTAATAGAAAAAGCATACAAATATTCATAAAAAATAATTATAAAGAAGGGACAAAATAGAAATCACATTAAGTTATATTTTTGGTTAACGGCGTACTGAATAGCTGTTTAAATACATGTCAAGCTAACAAAAAGACTGTAAATATTTAATATTAATATTATGATATTGGAGCAAAATTCTGGAAAGAAAAAAGAGAATAAACTGGAAAATTATAGAATAAGTAAACAAATCTAGAAAATTCATGTTTTATGCTTAGCTTTCATTCTCATGCAGCTAGATGATAGTAAAAAATACCTGATATCAGTCATTTATTGATTTGTTTCTTAATTATAATATAGTAAAAAGCAATGCACATGATCATTCTAGCTTCTGAGCTATGTAAACTGACATTCAAGAATTAGTGTATAGTCATTCTACTGTAAATTATGAAAATTCTGCTACTGTTGCCCTCTCTTACTGCCAATTTAATTTCACTAAATGTTTAATGCTCTGTTCTAGGCTGGGTGGATAGAGGTGTATGATAATGAAATAATTTTTCTTTCTAATTTTCTGGGTAAAATACCAAACTATTTTTGCCTCCAAACTTTAACACATTGTCCTAATTTTCATGTGCATTTTAAACTTGTGCTTCTCTAAAATTACTCCATAATCCCTAAAAGGGGTGGAGGTGGTGCTGTGCTCTCTCATGTGTATGCATACACACTTTAGACAATGACACATCTGATTTAACAGAGAAAATCAGAATCCCATAGTGTTAGCCAAGTCAGTCTTTGAAGAAGAATGATTCTTGTGACTAATCGAATTATTCTAGCATACATTTCATAAATCACAACCTAGTTCATAAGCCATAATACATTTTTGTTAGTGTTTATAAAGATACAAAATTTTGTTGGTTTGGGGTCTCAAGGAGCATTAAATTTTATGTGTGATAAATGTCATACACCGTTTGGATATTTCACTGGGATTTACTTTATTAGTATTTTTCTTTAGCTCAGAATGCAGTTGAAAATTTATGGTTGCAAGTGAACTGACAACCTAAAAAGGCAGAGAACTAATAATTTAATGTTAAACATATTTATTAATTTTATTAATAAAGCGAGCTTAGTATGACATTGAAGTGCTATAATATCTGGGAGAAAGATATAGACATACAGACAAACATAAAGATGATGCAAAACTTGTATTGGAGTACAGGACTTAAATGATTTCCATGAAATATTCTCATCATATCTAGTAATTCCAAAGTAACTTCTCATGCTTTCTGGAAAATTCTTCTTCCAATAGAGATGTGGACCCCATTCTCCTGAAGCCAAGAGATCTTGAAAAAAAACAAAAAAAACCAGACCCTATAACTGTGAGACTGATTAGGAACTTCTCTTGTTTTAGTAATGAGTCCTTTTAAAAATATATCACTTTTTAAAAAAATAACATATTTATTATATATCACACAAATTTATAACAAAAATGACCAACTTTTTTTAATACAGAGATAACAAAACCACCTCTAAGTTTGTACAAATAACATTGATCTACAATAACATAAATACTAATAATCAACATACTAAAAACCCATATTCATAAAATATTATTCTCATAATTTTATCTAAAACAAAGTAAATTATCTAATGTTGACAACTTTATATTTTAAAAGGTACAATATTTCTCTAGTCCACCCCAGTCTAATCTTCAAATCCCAAAGTCCAAAGTTGATTTTTCTCCTGTCTAATAATTTAACCATTCTAAATCCTGCAGTAAACAGCTGACAATATAACTAGATGTTGAATTCTTTTAATAGCAATTTAAAAAAAACCTTGGATTTTGCAGATGGAGTGTAGTTTCCTGAACTTTTTGAAACATGCAATCTGCAGATTAAACATTCCAACTGGTCATTTGAAAAAAAAAAAATTTCCACTTGTTAGAAGATATAGACAAAACAAAGAGTAAAAAACAGATGGCTACAAATGGAAGGTATTTGACTCCATGAATAAGGTGGGAAGTATTAATTAACATAAGAAATGCATTAATCTGACATTTTTCTACAACAAACTTGCAAATTTTCAGCAAATCAAATTTTCCTTAAATTCAAATCTGCTTACATATTTCTATTCTCAGAAATTCTTTCTGACTGCAAGGAAAATTCATATCTCCCATAATTTGAGTTGCTTTTTTATATACAGTACTTTTCTAACTTGGTCTTTTTCATACATACTCTGAAGTCCCTGCCTCTTTTTGCTTCCATTTGATCAATTCACATTCAAAATTTACTTTGAGCCTGGATTGCTTGTCACAATTTATTGTGGAACAGAACTTTTTTTTAAACCATGAAATGAAGTTACTTAGCTCAACTGCTGAACTATACTCAGCTACTTAGTTCACAAAACATGCACAATTAATTCTGGCTGTCTATGCCATCATGCAAATTGATGGACATTATCCCATCAGCTGCATACCAGCTGAAATCTACCCATCATTTATAAAACAGACCACTGCTATTGCTGGATTTAATGGTGCTAGAAGAGCTGCCATTATCACTGGAAGAAATGTCAGTGTCAGATTGCTGGATGTCACAATATGTCTGGTTGTAGATGTATATCCTCACAATTTTTCATTGATTCTTGCTTTGCCATTATTGCAGTCTGCTCAATTTGATGCAAATTGCTAGCATCTTTAGGCTGTGTGGAAGAATCCAATGTTTGCTTCTCCACTTAAGATATGTATGTGTTTGGGGGTGCATTTGACATGGTAGCAAGCTGCATTTGCAATGCCTCAACAACAGAGAGGGAAAAAGAACAATAGCTGTATAAAACAGAGTCATAGGTCAGGCATTTGATTCAAATGGATAACTCCTTACATTCTTTGGAAGATACTGTTCTTTCTGTTTAGTAACTGTTCTAGTAATGGCAGTATTTTACAGTAAAGCTTTCTTATATCATTTCCTCCTATTATGCTTAGGACATTGTAAGGTCAATAATTTTTCTAGGATGCTAATGTTGCCATCCACTGAAATTTAAAAAAAACAAAGAAAATATGGTGAGTTCCAAGTGAAAAAAAAGAGATGCAGTTAATATTATTCTGAAGTAATGAATTTCATGAGTATGCATACTGCTTTAGAAACAAAGAAGTAATTAAAATAGAATTTCTAAAGCCTGATAATCTCTAGCTTTGCTATTGCTTATCTGTTGACTTTGTAGACTACCTAAAAACTTCAAAATAAAAATTAAAGTTTTCATAGAAGTGTTAGTATAAATAAACAGCATATATATGGTATATTGAAGTAATGTTATGGAAACTCTTGCATAAAACAAATTTTTTCAAAACATTTTCAGGATAGAGAATAGAGAACAATGTAGCTTATAGTCAACCTTAATATGATGGTCTTCAAAAAAATTTGATTAAAATTCCCAGAAATACAGTTGAAAATGCTGACTGAAAATTCTGGTATTTATAGTTAACAATTTGGGAAGGCACTATGTTGAGGAAGACAGGCCTAAGTACAGTGCTGAAAGTCCAGTCAAAAAGATCAAGAATTCTTAAATTTTTTTAAATATATAGAAATGGACAAAAATGTTTACTGCACTAAAAATGATCATCTGACTAAAAAGCTAGACACCTTCCTTCCTTCCTTCCTTCCTTCCTTCCTCAACATGCCTTGGAAAAGTGACAGGAGAGAATGGTGTTATTCCTAGCCACTAAGCCTCTTTCAATCTCCCACTTGGTTGACTGTAGCTAAAAAGTTGAAATTCCTCTTATTAGCAATCCTCACCAATCAGTTCAGGCAGGCAGTAGCTCAGGAGTATCAAACTCACTGACATGTGATGCATTGGAACTCCCCCCCTTCGCTAAACTGGGCGTGGGCATGGCCAGCGCGTGACACATCCGATCTGTGGGGTGGCAGTCTGACAGCCTGCAGTGGCCTGTCTGTAGTTCACCTGTGATTGGTTTCCACAGGGGGGTAGGTAGTATCTTTGCACATCTTCTCCACCTTTGGAACTTGCTCCATATGTAAAGATGCAACCATTGCTGTGCAAATCTTCAGAAAACACCATTTACTGACAAGACAACCCCTGATGATTGAGTTGGCACTAAATGGTTCATCCAGCCTTCACTTACAGCTATTAAACTTCAGGTAGAGAAAACTTTTGTTTCATGTCAAGAAGAATAATTTCCCACCACTTTATGATCCAAATAGAACATTCATGTCTTTCATCCTTCCTCTAATTTAGTAGCAGCATTGGAAGCTTAAAATAATGTTCCATATGGTGTGCATCACTTTTTTCTTCTTTCTCTCATTGCTAATTCTTTTCCAACTGGAAATTTTGCCCTGGCGTGGAGGAGGACTCATTAAAGGATCACTTAAGGTTAGTACACCCACAATTCATTTTCAGAGGAAACTTACTACATTTAAGTCAGCATTATAAGCATTTATGAGATTGGGCCAAATTGAATTCCAACCTACCAAACCCAGTTAGTTTGTTTTTTAAAGTTAATTATCTATTTCAATTATAATCAAAATATCTCCTTAAGATACCAACGGATTTGAAGCACATGTTGCTATTGGAAGCACGCAGGACTTCAAAGCTCATATGTCTGACTGAATCAGTGGCTTCAAGAATTTTATTTTCCTAGTCTGGAGACCAGCATATCCAGGATATCAGTTTGCCCACTGGAGGGTGTCTTGAGCCAATGAACTTTGCATTATATGCATTAAACTTTTAAAGATTCTATGAAGTTCTTTGCTGATTTTGTAAAGACTGGCAAACCTGTCTACGTTTTAATATAGCCAGGATGGTGTAGTGGTTAAGATGTGGAAAAAACAGAATCTAATCCATCCTTAGCCACAGAATCTCATTGATGTAACTTTGGGCAAAGCCCACTCTTACACCGAACCTACCTCACAGGATTATTGTTGTTATAAAATAGATAGTGGGATAAAATAGTGGGAGCATTATGCATGTTTGTCTTCAGCCCCTGAGCAAAACAGGCAAAATATCAATCAAATTAAACATGCATTCTGTTTTATTCCAGGATGCTTGGATAGTGGAAATATGAAAAACCCAATACTCAGTTTCAGATTAGATCCTTTTGGAAGAAGGATCCAATACAAGATGGCAAAATGTAATTTTTATATTATTTTTAACTGAATGAGCTATTTAGTATGAGTCAGCATAATAGCTAGGAAAAATGGATGGTGAGACACAAGAAACAGTCATCTTTTCATTTTGGAAGGAACCGCAAAACACATTTTAAATATTACAAAATTCTAGAACCAAAACTTTTATCTGAGAAAAAATTGGCAGTTTTGATAACACTTTATTATCTTTGAATTTTCTCAGGTTCAATAAGAATGCAGCAAAATCTATATTCTTCTTCTAATACAGGGGCGGGTAATTACGGCTCCTTCATGACTCGTGGACTTCAACTCCCAAAATTCCTGAGCCAGCCATGCTGTCATGAAGGAGCCATAATTGCCCACCCCTGTTCTAATATCTATTTATTAATTAAAGACAAAATATAAGATGGTACTTTGGATGGTACTATGACAGGTCTCTGGTCCAATGTAAATTTCTTGATTCTAGACTCAGTAGCATTGCTTTGAAATCTATTTAGAGAATTCTAATTATCAAGATCTATTTCAATAGAAAACTGATCTTTTCCATCAATGCCAATGTCATCCTCTGTAGGCTTTTTTAATCATGTATGGTAGAATATTTTCTTGAAAAAAAATTAAGTCTTAGAGTTGATTCTTTAAAAAAAAATTGTGTAATTTCAAATGTCTCAAATGATGCAATGACATAGAAGGCATCCAGTGTTGGTCAATTTTTTCCCTCATTCTGATTGGCTACAGTTCTCTAGCTGCCTGGAGGGGATAGTGAGAAGATGAGCATAAGTAGTTCTCACCTTAACAACTAAAATTGTTCCTAGAACTTCTATCACTAAGAAAAGTAGTTGTTAAGTGAATCACACTTGATTTTAAAACCTTTTTTGTCGTAGCTATTAACAAAATATGTTGGGGGTTACTGAAGTGAATTGTGGCGACTGCTTGTTGGAAACCAATTGAGAAAGTTGCAAATGGCAATCATGTGACCTCCGTGATATTGCAACCATTGTAAAAATATGCTGGCTGTGAAACACTTGAATTTTGATCGCAGGGATTGTATGAAAGTCGTAAATGTGAGGACTAATTGAAAATTACTTTTTTCAGCACTGTTGTAACCTTAAATGGTCACTAAACGAATGCCAACCTATATGTTCCACTTGACCAACCACATAGCTCAGTGATCGTATTTCCAGTCTTTATCACCTTCCTCCTGACTCAGGAATTGTATGGCCTGGATTCTGCTCAGCTGTGGAAATGTTAGGATAGACCTGACTCTGATAGTTTGAAGGAAAAGTGCTGGGTTGTTGTAACTGATTGTCTCGCAATCAATTCTCATCATGTTTTATGTTGTCCTTTAAACTCTTCTCCTATAGAGACAAAATAAATGTGTTGATACGGTATTGAATACAACCAGGGAAAAATATTACAGTGTATGACCAGGGAGATAAGGTCTTCATGCATGTAGCCTGACAGAACATTGCCTACCTTTGAAAATATTTTCATAATTGTATGGCTTACTTTAATATCCATCCCCTCTGAATCAAGATAAGCCATGAAATTTTGCTAGCTAGTTTAAAAAAATACTGTTTTTATTGGCCCTAATTAAAGGAATTTAGGGTCATGTATCAAATTCTGCTAGTTCATTCTTGTCCCAAGTTGTCACCATTTACATTTGGGAAGTCATATTCCAAGTCACCATCCATATTTGAGAAATTATAATTCTGTTTATGACTACTGCTTTTGAAATTGCCAACTACACTGTCTGCTTTCCATTTTTAATCCTCATGAAATCAAAGACTGTATCTGCTGGTTTGTAAAACGAGGTGAAAAGGTATCTTCTATTTTCATATTAAGGTTTATTTTCATTTATTCACATTCATATTGTCTCAGTACACAGATCCAGCATCACCAAAAGTGCAGTGCTATTTTTTAAAAATATGTTTCTTCTATCATTAGTTTCATACTGTAATGGAATGAGTGGGTAATTTTGAGAGAAGAGAGGGGGAGATGTTGATTAGGAACTAGTAGACAAGTGAGGCAGGAGCACCCAATAGATTAATAGCCAGAGCAAGAAACTTAGAAAGAACATGCCCTAATTTTTCCAGTGGTTAAAAGTGACAGCAGGAAGTTTGTACCTTGAGGCTTATAGTCTAACAATAAAGTCGAATTAGCTCATTTAGTCTGTTTCCTGTCTGGCTTACCTGGGAGCGCTAACACATACCTTAATATTAGAAGCTGATTATCAGTTGGTCTTCTGTGTGCTTTGTTTTTTCATATACTTAAACAAGTCAAGGCCTTTTGGCAGTTGAAAAGCCTTCAACATTAACTTTCATTGAAGATTTCAAAGGAAATCCACACACAAAAAAATATTCAGTCTTATCCTAACTATATTCTCTTACCATCTTTAAAGCTGTGTAATAAATTTAGCAGCAGTTAGTAGTTATATGGGTATACAGATATACAGGATATTTGAGCCTATAGGTAGAAAAATTGAGAAATATAATTTCTTCTCTTGGAAAACCTCTGGGTCTTCATTCCCTGACCTGTTTCGTTTGAGGTTGGGGCTTGGTTAGTAATTATTAACTATCAATGTGCTGCAGCTGCCAAAAAAAAGCCAACACAGTTCTAGGCTGCATTAATAGAGGGATAGAATCAGGATCATGTGAGGTATGATAAGGCCACACTTGGAATACTGCATCCAGTTTTGGTCACCATGACGTTAAAAAGATGTTGAGGCTCTAGAAAGAGTGCAGAGAAGAGCAACAAAGATGATTAGGGGACTGGAGGCTAAAACATATAAAGAACAGTTGCTGGAATTGGGTATGTCTAGTTTAATAACAACAGGAGGTTGGACTAGAAGACCTCCAAGGTCCCTTCCAACTCTATCATTCTGCATCTACATCAGGGCTGTCAACTCCCAGCCCACGAGCTGAATGCGTCATGTTCTGGCTACGCCCCGCCCAGTTTAGCGAAGGGGAAAAAAGTCCCGATATGTCACGTGATGCCACTGTGATGACATAAGTTTGACACCCCTGATCTACATACTAATTCTGCTGTGTGTGAGAGATGATATTCTTATACCATGTGCAGTCTTCCTGCTGATTAAACATCAAACAGTAAAATTCAAATTCAAATTCAAATTCAAATTCAAATTTTATTGGTCACATACACAGTCATACATGGTACGATGCGCAGTGAAATGCTTACGCAACCGCAAGTTAGGCAAAATGGGAGGGTAGGGTAAGAGATAAGTTGGGAAGTGGGACGGGGTGAGGTAGAGTCATGGTTGGTAGGAGATAAGTTGGGAAGTGGGACGGAGTGAGGTAGAGTCATGGTTGGTAGGAGATAAGTTGGGAAGTGGGACGGAGTGAGGTAGAGTCATGGTTTCCGTTTTTAGTTCTGAGTGGTAAACATTGAAGCAAGGCCCTCCAGATGATTCAGCCATTCCTCGCCTTCTTAAGAGATCTTACAATAAAGGAATAAAATAAATAATGAATGTTAGAAAAGGAAATGCAAATTATATTTTAATTATTAAAAAGCAAAAATTTAATCTTGAGGGAGATGAATTACAGAGCTGCTCAAATCTTAGCGTACCAAAGCTGCAGATTAGTTAAATGAAACCAAAAGAAGACATAAAGCTTTGACTAGGCCACAAGACTAGTGTCTTAAGACAAGTCTGATACAAATGAAGATTTATCTGATGGAATCTCTGAGAAGACACTGGATAAGTTTCAAATTGATATTTCAGATTTTGGAAGATAATACAGAAACAATAACTTAATGAACATAACCCAAAGGATGGAAGAAAGTTGAATATTAAACACCTGTTTCTTTAACATTTACAGACAGATATGGAAAATGAGACTGATGGAAATACATGGCTGAACATTTGGCTTTTGTCTACAGAAATACAAACCCTTCTGAAACGGTTGTTTTTTGTGCTTCATATATCTGGCCTTATGCCATCTAGGGAGGAAGATTCCACATTAATTAAAGGCTGCTTGGGAGATAGTAAATCACACTTAGCTTTTGTCTATGAATTTCTGTATTTTGCTTTAATCTGGTCCTCCTTTTTTCCCCTAACATGGGCTGCAGTAATCTGATTTTGTGTATGTGACAAAAAAACAGAAAATTGTGGGGATGCGTATGATTATCAGAGCATACTACTTTAGTTTGACAGGCAGGCTATATCCACAGTGCTTATTTAAAATAAATAAATAAAACCTTTGATTTCCAGGGCAATGGCATAGATTGAAGCTCCTATTGTATTCCACATAAAACTACACAGATGATGATAATATTGCAAATGTATCTAGAAACATCTGTCAGCTTTAGGACTCATTTTAAATAATTGTATGTTTTGTCTCAGACAATGCCTCAATAATGATCAGCAAACAGAAGAAAATGTTGGCAAAATTTATTTACCAGCAATATATATGAGCGTAAAAGACTGAATGGATCAGTTGTGTGTAATATGCAGAATAAAAAACAGTAAAAACAAAAACGAACAAGCCACATCTCTTTTTCTCGTTGTGGTATGTTCAACTTTAGTTCTCTTTTGCCTTTCAGCTCATCTCAAGAGACTATCCAGGCAGAAATTAGCGACAACCCTGTGCCGT
>JAEANM010018031.1:0-12776 GCA_017656035.1 Myanophis thanlyinensis | reverse complement strand
CTACAAACTGTATTGTCTACTTGAGTGGTCAGCATTCTTTGCAATCCCAATTGTTTCTCATCCTTGGCCTGAATCATAAGCAGGAGAGGGTGGATTGTGGTCCTCCCCCCAATTTCATGTGGATGTTTTCCCACTGACCAATGACATTCCGAAGGGGCTAGGGCAGTAAACCAGAAGTTGAAAAAAAAAACACCTTTGCTTAAAATTCTCTGCAGGTGCATAATCAAAACAGCACCTATCTGTGACAAGCTTGAACAGAGGCAGCAGAGGCAAAGATAGGGATCGGCAACAGGAATAGTATGTGTGTGTATGGGGGGGTTCTTCTTCAGTGTAAGGATGGATGGCTAGCATTTTAACTCAGCAGGTGGGAAAGAGGCTATTTGTTTGCTCAAACACGCTCTAGCAAAATGCCTCTTTGAAATGTTTTGCTAATATCCCCCCTCCCCGCTTTTGTTCTTTGAACAGGTGGCTTCCTTGATCTCCCTCCCAGCATAATAAATGCTGTTTTTACTGATCACTTGCTGAGTGAGAGATCATCAGTTATTGCAGTGAGTACTAGTAATTACTTTATTTAAAATCAAGTGAGCTTGGGAAGCATCCAGGCCTATGCTGCCAACTGGTGAATCGCAGAAATGCGTAGTGTGTGTTGCAGGCTTTCTGTTGATTGTTTTGTACTACAGCATGCTTCTTCTCTGAGGCTTCTCTAGTTCAATCCCAGACTTCCCAGTCTGGAAAAAAAAAAAGCCAATTGGTATCGTTTTATGAAATGTTTTCTTGGGATCGGATTGAGATACTGGAAGCAAGGGAGGAGATAAAGATTAATATAGGGGGGGGGGGGAATGGAATATTCACAATGGTTGGATAAATGATTATGGCCAACAAGTCAATATCAGCTCTTGATGTCCACCAAGAATGACCTTCCAAGGTGAAGTGCTTGCAATCTGACTTTTCACGTCTTCCAACGTTGTTGCCTTCAGAGCTATGATTAAATCCATCCACCTTGTTGCTTAACGTCCTCTTTTCTTTTTTCTTTTCTTTTCTTCTACCTTTTCCAGTGCTATGGATTTCTCACATTTTTTTACTTAATGTGTCCAAAAGTAAGATCATTTGAGCCTGGTCATTTTTGTGTCTTGACTGAGAATTCTGATTCGGTTTGCTTTGTGATCCATTTATGTATTTTCTTGACTAACCAAGTATTATCAGAAGTCTTCTGCAGTACCAAAATTCATAAATGTCCCTATTATTTCTGTCCTTGTTCTTCAACTCCATTTGGAGTGCCACAGGGAAAGCCACTGCCTGCACAAACTCTAGTCCCTGTAGATAAAGACATGTCACATCATCTGAATATTTTTTTATTGAACCTTCACCTCTTCTGTTCCTTCACTATTGACAGTCGCTCACAAAAGATGGAAGTTATTTTTCAGTATCATTGCAAAGACATTCACACGAGCTGTTTTGAAAGGAAATAAATGCAAAATTGTTACACTTCACTCTTGGAGTTTCTGCAAAATTCTCTTTCCTCCCGAATTATATTTTGAAAGCAAATTCTATTTCATCCAATGGAATGAGAAACAGAAGAATATGTTAAAAGAAAGGTTTTTTTTTTCCTCCACAACACTAGCTGCACCTCATCCAGACATCAAGTCCACAGGGAAGATGTGACGGCAATGCTAACAGCTTTAAAAGAGGATTAGACATGATGATGATGATGATGATATCTATGTAGTTGTGTCTGACTCTTGGCAATTCTATGGGCCCATGTCTCTCCACCTCTTCCAATCCTGGACTGTTTCTTTGAGTTTTTCTATGTTCTGACTGGTGTCAGCTTTGATGATGTCTAGCTGTTGTGTTCTTTGGTGGCCTGGTTTTCTTTTACTGCTAACTCTTCCCAACATAATTGCTTTCTTCAGTGATTAGACATTTCATGGAGTAAATGTCTACCTGTGGGCATTCAGCCTGATGTTTACTCTGCCAATAAATGCTACCAGTGGGAGGAAGCCAATCTCTTTATGACCTATTTATGGATTTCCCAAAGCATCAATTTGGCTGTTCTGAGAAACACAAGGTTAAATTCTGGGTGGCTTCATATGATTGTTAAGCCCATATAGTTTTATTTAATCCAAATGCTATTGTTCTACAAACAAGTTATAATTATTTTACTTGGGGTGCTCAGCCTATGGCTCTAGGATCACTTTCATTCCTCCCACAGCCATCGGTCAGAAGCTGATGCCAAATTGTATTTATCCATGTGACAGAGAGGGAGATTTATTAAATCCCTGAGAAATAATCATATTATCTGCATTTAATTAATTTAATTTCTCCTGATCCTGCTCACTTCATGGGCTTGCCTTCTAGCAAACCATTCAAAGATCAAATGCTGAAAAAAGCAGTGTGTCCCTATTTAAAAAGAGAGAGAGAGAATGATGTCATAAATTAGTACCTATTTTTCACACGAAGCACGTGTTTGGTTTTCATCCTGGCTTGAGGCTTAGATGAGGGAAAATCAATGCCAAGTGAGAGTTTGGCTGAAAATTTCTTAGATCACATTTACTCAAGGTGATTTCAAATATTTTAGGGGGCAGTTGAGTCTCAAATATAATGAAAACCCATGAAATGTTTTTTTGTGAGATATTTTAGCATCATAATTACAATATCTCTCCTGTTTTTTTAAAAAAGAACAATTCATTTAAAATTCTCTTTAAATGGTAGTTACACAAATATACAGACACACCTGCTGCCACAGTAGAAACATGGTTGAAATTCTGTAGGGAAATTCTTTCCCATTAAAGCAATTGGCCACGAGGTGCAGACTTTGCTCTTCTTTAATCCACTTAGTAATGGTGCAAGTAGATAACAGAGGAGGATTGCAGAAATAGTCAAGTAAAGGTGAGCTTGCATCCAATTTGCTCCGGAGAGTGAAGATTGTATAGGATCTGTTCTGATGCTACTTTGGATGATTGACACCTGAAAAGCCTGATGGGGGTCAGGAAAGTGTCAGCAGATGAGTACTTCTGATTGTATGCCCTTCATCTCTCTGTTAATTGGAACAGAGCAATATGGGGTGAAAATACAGTTATGATGTTAGCAGGGCCAGGATGCATCCTGCAGTAATGTGAACTATTTGGATTAATTTTCTTTGCATGAGAATAATGGTCTAAATTGGTTTAAATTGGCACAGCATCAGGGAAGGAAAAAAGCCACGCGTTGTGCATTTTTATTTGGAAAGGACTTTCTATAGATGGGCACAGATGGAATGTCCTCTGAACTGGAGAACTACCATTTTACCCCTGGATTATTTTCATAGATCAATAAGAGCACTGTGATCTTACTTTCATAAAGTTCTTTATGCAATTTCTAAAGGAACGAATCAGCGACAATGACTGTATGTGGGGTGCTGTGTAAATCTGCTGCTTCTTTTACCTTCCTTTGTTGTAATTTAATGATCCCCTTGCTTTGTATTTCTCAGACTTGGTGCTAGGTGGCAGCTGGTAACTGACATAACTTGCATTCCCTACTTTGGGAAGCTATAGCTAATGCCTTCTTCAAACTGGAACACTTTGGATGCAAGAATAATAATGTATTTTTATTAATCAAATTTATGTGGCTCATCTCAGGGCATATTTGAGGGAGTCATAAGGAGGACATTTGTTACACCTCCAGGGCTATTTGTTTTTTCTTATTTATCCAAAAGGCAGAATTATGTTATTAAATTTCTGGATTAAAAGCTTCATTCCACAATATACTGATCCTTATGTATACCAACCTAACTCAGAGTTTGTCTAAGCTAAGTCTGAGATCCAGAAGAACTGAAGCAGAAAGCCCACCATCCATAGTATCTCATTGTAGCCAGTGTGTCACGATTAAAAGAAACATACATGGGGATTTTATAGTCTTCTTTTCTCCTACAAGTAATATGGTAGTTCTTTTAGTCTTGACACAAAAATAAGATGGAACATTGGGGAGTTAAAATTAGATAGTAGCTAATTTGGAGACTTTATCTTTTCATATTCCTTCTCACAAAAAGCAAAGACACTTTTGCTCCCACCTGATGGGTGGCATGGGAAGATGAACTTTGGATGCTACCCGGAGTGGACTGTGGCAGACGCTTGCATGTGATGGATTAGGACAGGGGTGGGCAATTATGGTTCCTTCATGACTCATAGACTTCAACTCCCAGAATTCCTGAGCCAACCATGATGACTCAGGAATTCTGGGAGTTGAAGTCCACAAGTCATGAAGGAACCATAATTGCCCACCCCTGGATTAGGGGAAGGAACTTTCACTTTAGGTGGGTGGAGAAAACACAGGCTTTTCAGATTTGGGTTTTCTCCACATGTACCAATACAATGTCTTCAATAAATTCTCATTCTAAGGACTTTTGTTTCTTTGGAGTTTTGATTAAATTGTGGATGGTGTGTGGAATCCTGATACAGTGTTCTGTGCTAATGCTCCCACAATTTCCACCCACTATTATAGGCTCAGCCAAGCCCGTTTATTTGTATTTTTCTCATACCTCCTGGTATTTTTTCATTTGAATAATATTTCCTTATACATTCATGGTGAGAACGTTCTCATTTGGATAATCATCCCTTCTTGATGCCTATGGAGATTCTCAGTCATCCAGGTCATGGTTGCCTCAAAGGTGCTTTTTCAAGGAACAACTGGATTTTCTCCTTTTTCTTTGAAGACATTTTGCTTCTCATCCAAGGAGCTTATTTAGCTCTTTTTCAGTTTGAAGACAGCAAAGTCCATATTTTGGACAGAGAGGACTGCTGGTTGGAAAGAAGAGTCAAAGAGGCTATCTATGAGTCAAAGAGGCTATCTATCACTTCAACGGCCCCCAATGAGGGCGTTGAAGTGATGAGCCGGTGCCTGGAGGCCATGCGGAGTTGGATGGGGCTTAACACCTGGGTACTTACGGGACCGCCTGTTGCCTCCATCAGCCTCCAGCCGACCGGTGCATTCCCACAGGGTTGGCCTCCTCGGGGTTCCATCTTCTGGACGATGTTGTCTGACAACCCCGAGGGTACAGGCCTTCTCTGTGGCAGCACCAACCCTATGGAATGAACTTCCCCCGGAGATTCGTATTATTGTGGATCTCCGGGGTTTCCGACGTGCCCTGAAAACCTATTTATTTCAACAAGCCGGCCTGGCCTGATACCAAAGGGTTAATCAATTTTAAATTTAAATTTTAAATTTTATATAAATTTGTTTTAAATTTCTGGGGTTTGTTCTTAACTTATCTTAAACTGATTTTAAAATGATATTAAGCGGCCGTTGTTTTAAATTGCTTTTAATTATACTGTTGTATTGATATTTTTATTGGCTGTAAACCGCCCCGAGTCCTGCGGGAGAGGGGGCGGTATATAAGTTAAATAAATAAATAAATAAACAGACTTCAGCTCAACCCAGCCAAGACCGAGTGGCTGTGCTTTCCTGCACCTAGATTTAGCCAGCTTCCCTTATCGTTGGCCATGGGGAATGAAATGTTGTCCCCCACGGAGAGGGCTCACAACTTAGGTGTCCTCCTGGATGTACGGCTGTCATTGGAAGAACATATTGCAGCCGTCTCCAGGGTGGCTTTCCATCAGGTCTGAAGGATCGCCCAATTACGCCCCTTTCTAGATCGGGGCGCTCTTCGCAGTCACTTCTGCCCTTGTAACCTCCCGTCTGGACTATGCCAATGCTCTCTACATGGGGCTCCCCTTGAAGAGCATCCGGAGGCTACAGCTAGTGCAGAATGTGGCTGCGCGGGCAATTATGGGAGCTTCTCAGAGCTCCCATGTTACGTCTTTCCTGCGCAAGCTACACTGGCTTCCTGTGGCCTTCTGGGTGCGATTCAAGGTGTTGGTACTCATCTTTAAAGCTCTCCATGGCTTGGGACCCGGGTACTTACGGGACAGCCTATTGCCACCATCAGCCTCCAACTGACCGGTGCGCTCCCACAGGACAGGCCTCCTCGGGATGCCACCATTGGGCCGATGTTGCCTGACAGCCCCGAGGGTTCGTGCCTTCTCTGTGGCTGTGCCCTCCTTATGGAACAAACTCCCCCTTGAGATTCGGACCATTACTGACGTCCGAGCTTTCCGACGTGCATTGAAAACCCATCTCTTCCAGCTAGCCGGCCTGGCCTGACACCTCAGGGCTATTTTAAAATGTTAGTCAATTTTAATTCTATAGTTAATTTAATTTTTAACTTTTAACTGTAATTTTTAAACTATCAGCATATCTAATTATTTTAATTGGCTTTTAGATTTTGTTTATGTATTTTTTATTTGCTGTACACCGCCCCGAGTCCCTAGGGGCGGTATATAAATTCAATAAAACTAAAACTAAACTAAACTATCTATGTCAAAATTGAACAGCCCTCTCTCTATGGATGGGTTGGGATACAACTGTCTCTACAACACAGTTCTTTCAACAGTTCCAAGAAGGCTCTGTACCCATTTGCACTACTCAGGTGACCCTGAGATAAACATCCAGGTGGCCTCAATGACTCTCTAAAAGACTACAAATGACCAGCTGTCTACAGAGAGTATAAATCCTTCCACTATCCATCCAGAATTGAAGAAGCTTCTTGGGTAAGAAGTGAAATGTCTTCAAAGAAAAACCAGAAACTCCAGTTTCCTCTTCAAAAGGAACCTTTGGGACATCCCTCTTCAAGGTCTTTTGTATTCCAAATCAGCTAAAAGTTAAGAACAAACTGGTTTGCTTCAATGGTTAACTGGGTCTCACATAACTTTCAGAAATTAATGTGTCTATACATTTCTTCATCTGAGTATGTGGCACAAGGTTTTATATGCACATGAGTATCATTTTATTAACAATGTTATTTAATGATAACAATGTTAATGAAATAATATTGATAAAACTATGGTCACAACTGTATGCCATAAAATGATCATCCTCGGAGCTAAAGTCGCAAAACATCTAGGATATACCAGTTTGGAAAACCAAGATTTCAATTCCTCTCCTGGTTTTGAAAATGAGACCTCAAAAACAATCTTTTGAAACCTTGTGAAAGAAGTTACAAAGGAGAAACTTGGATTTATTGTGTTATATGATATATTGGAAAGATTGGATGAGAGCTTGTAACAGAGAGACGAAATCTAAATAACATTAATATTTTCCTATTAGGATATGTAGTTATAAAAAAAGAGGTTATAGAAGTTAGAAACAGAGAAACAAAAGGAAATGAAAAGTGAAATACAGAAGATATATTGAAAGAGAGAAATAAATATGATTATTATGTTTAATATTTTAATATTATGAATAGAATAGAATTCTTTACTGGCCAAGTGTGATTGGACACACAAGGAATTTGTTTTTGGTGCATATATCTCAGGAATAATAAGATACAACAATTAATGATAATAATAGGGTATAAATAAGCAATCAAATCATATTAGGAAACAATAATCAATATAAATCTTAGGATACATTATAGAAGCAATACTAACGTAATGAATATGGTTGTAAATCTTGATTATTATTTCACAAAGATATTTATACCCAGATGACACACTGTTTAATTGAAGATGAATAATACAATAAATATTTAAAAATAAATAAAAATAAAATAAAAAAAGATGTGTGGGACCTCTTTAATGCAGTACCCACAATTATTTAGGCTGGGACTGACCTAAAATGTTGTGCTGTATTTTGCATTTTTAAAGTTTGGGAAAGTCATCTGGCGTGTTTTCTTTCCCCAAATTCCCCCTCAAAAGCCTCCCAACTTTTCATAAAATGGCTGCCAGAGAGCCATCTGGTTTTGAAGAGAATGCTGGGCAAAGACTTGCTCTACAGACCCTTTAAGCCAATGTAAATTGTGCATTAGGATATCTTTAATCTGCAACTTGCATATGCTTAACAGTATGAGCAAATATATGTTTCACTACAAAACAGTATTAAAAAAAAATAATATTGGTGGGGTGGGATGTATGTTGACGAACCTAATAAAAATCTATTGCTTTTAAAGCCCTTCCTATTTGCTGACCACATTTCCATAGCATTTTTAGAGAGATGATATAAAAATGTATGACAATACCACAATGTTTCAGCATCCTTTTATTTGGGTGTCACTCGGAGTGTTATTCACCAGTTCCCAACACACTGTATCATGTCTCATTTAATTGGCAACCTCCATTGTTTGGAACATCGGCAAACAATATGCTGTCTCACATTGTGATGGGAGTGTTCAGTTTCCACTGCTTTTCACTGAACTCGCTGAATATTTATGCTTTGCTCGCAGTCTTCAGAAGACTCCGAGCTGTTTTGCAAAAAAAGAAAAAGAAACCCAACAAAGAAAATGTACATCCATCACAACAATCTGGCACAAATTCCCGTCTCCCCAACATATTTACTTACAAACTTCAAATATGTAAAAGTTTTCTCATAGCCCCTGCTAGCCTTTGCAGAGCCACAAGAATATTTCTGTTTTTGAGACAGTATTTCCTGGAGCCTTTATTGTCAACAGGCAGCCTTCAATGCTCATCTCTTACTTGTTCATTCAGCTAGAAAAAGAAAAAGGATGTTTAATGAAATTGATGTATGTATGTACGTAGGTATGTAGGTATGTATGTACATACAAGTAATCCTTGAATTATGACTGTAATTGAACCTGGAATTATGGTCCTAAATTGCTTTGGTCATTAAGTGGTTCACCACATAACTGGATCCAATTCAAGAACATTTTTGCAGTAGTTATTAAGCAAACACTATAGTGAACAGTTGGGGTCATTTAAGCAAATTCATTTTACCCAGTGGCCATTTCTTGCTGGAAACTGGAAATAAACTTCAGAAACTATCCAAAAATGCTGAAAATCATGGTCATGTGGGATCCTGCAAACAGCTCTATCTATCATAAAGGTAAAGGTTCCCCTCGCACATACATGCTAGTCATTCCCGACTCTAGGGGGACGTGCTCATCTCCATTTCTAAGCAGAAGAGCCAGCGCTGTCTGACGATTCCGTGGTCATGTGGCCAGCATGACTAAATGTTAAAGGCGCCCAGGGCTCTGTTTATCTTCCCACCAAGGTGGTCCCTATTTTTCTACTTGCATTTTTACATGCTTTCGAAATGCTAGGTTGGCCTCATTCTGAAGCAAGTAATGGGAGTTCACTACATTATGTGACGCTAGGGATTCGAACCACCAAACTGCCAACCTTTCTGATTGACAAACTCAGCATCTTAGTCACTGAGCCAACGCATCCCCTCCTTCTATCATAGCATGATCATTATTTT
Source organism: Myanophis thanlyinensis (assembly GCA_017656035.1). Lineage (NCBI taxonomy): Eukaryota > Metazoa > Chordata > Lepidosauria > Squamata > Homalopsidae > Myanophis > Myanophis thanlyinensis. The sequence goes on along the minus strand of JAEANM010018031.1, from coordinate 3,533 downwards.
AACAAGCCCTCATTGTTGTTCTAAGTGTTGATTCTGCTCAGTTTTAAGGTTTGATTACTTGGCACTGTGCAGGCCATCAATACATGATGCAATGTGGGTTTGTTTTGCAGCTGCCTTGCACAGTCATAGTTAGTGACTGGCCCAAGGTTGCCCATGTTGGCTTCTCTGCCTAAGGAAGGGTTAGAAATCCAGGTATCTCCTCTCCGTTTCTAGCTGCTTAAGCATTACACCATGCTGGTGTCTTCTTAACATTGTGTTAAGCCATAATGCTTATTTATTTGTTTGGGCATAACCCATACTGGTTTCACACAAACTCATATTGTGCTTCATCTCTGGAAGTTATTTCTTTCCTCAATTCCTGACCTTGCTGAAATGGTTCCATTAACCTGGCACAATGTCCTCAAAACCCTCATTTCTTTAGACTCAGAGGACCATTTGTGCTGCAAGCAATTGCAATTATTGGTGGGATATTTAATTATGTGGCAACATTATCGTAAAATATAATACATATACATTTTATCATTGTTTTGAAAAGCACCCGCCAAATCTGAAAGAATTCAGCATTCACTTTTCAGACAAAACAGTTGCTTATTTATTTTTTATGAGACACTTGGAGGAGGTACATCTTAGGCATAACAACCAGTATGCTGTCGCTATTGATAATATTTATTTTTCATCCAGTGGTTCATCATACATACTGACAATTTAATGATTTTTCCCCCTTGAAGACAGTGGAAGCTATGCATATTGTTAACTCATTTGGGGGCTGACTGAATGCATCAATATTAATTACCCAGGATGCAGCACCAAAAGGAGAAAAACTCCTTTAGCAAATGTTAAAAACATATAATTTTTTTTCCATGTAAATTGAGATATGGTTAAAAGGTATTGACTGGTATTACTGAAAGGAAGATCCTTCATGAATGTTACATGTAGTCCTTGACTTACAACTGTTCACTGAGTGACCGTTCAAAGTTACAACGCTAAAAATGTGACTTATGACCATTTTTCACAATTACAACTTTTCCAGCACCCCACGGTCATGTGATCAAAATCCCCGATGCTTGGCAACTGGTTCATATTTATGACCATGGCTGTGTCCCAAGGTCATCTGTTCACCTTTTGCGAGCTTCTGACACACAAAGTCAATGGGGAAACCAGATTCACTTAATGGCTGGGCTGTTTATCAACGGCAGTGATTCACTGAACAACTGTGTCAAGAAAGGTAGGACAATGGGGCAAAACTCACTTAACAATGTCTCACTTAAAAACAAATTTTGGAGTCAGTTGTGGCTGTAAATCAAGGACTATCTGTATTTCCCAAACTTTCTAAGTCCTACATATGTTCTCAGTCATTTGGGTTAGCAAAATCTATTCAGTATATTCATATAAGCCTTGGATGATGATGTTATCTGATTTTAGAAACTAACCAGGGTTAGGTCTGGTTAGTAATGGAGAGACTATCAAGAAATCTCAGAGCAGAAGACTAGTTTGGATAGTGAATATTTACCTTGGAACAAAATAGTGGTAATTCCCTCCATACAGTGAAAACAGAAAATAGCTTGGAAACATTCATGATGTCATCAGAAGTAAAGTTTGACATAAGGAAATTTTACTTTTATTATGATAAGGCTGAAGCTGGCTTATTAGGGATTTTTTTTAGTAATTTCAACTAAGCAGAATGTGTGTCCCACAATCCCTTTCACTGATTCTTAGACATCATACCAAACAGAAGCAGAATACTGAATTTCAGAATACCAAAAAGTTGTATGCTTTGCCAGTTAATTTTTCCTAAAGAACAGGACAATTTCAGCTGTAATCAATAGTTAACATACTGTGGAAAATTGCCAGGTATTTCACATATTAGCTGTACTAGAATTGAATTTATTTAGTTCAACATCTGACTTTATCTTTTTGGATTGCAGGGTAATTGCATGCTAGCAATGCCTTTGAAATTGTTCAATACTGTGTGTTGAGTATTTTAGAACAACGAAGTAGGACACCTGGACCAGATCTTTGTTACCTGTGAAGTGGAAAATGATTTCAGCTGTTCTCTTTGTAAAATGAGAAATGATTTTATCTTGTGTCTAGACTGCTTAAAGTAAACCCTGAAGCTACTTCTTTTTTTTTTTCTTTCAACCACCTACCATCTATTTTTATAGGCTTCTTAGACTCATCACTAAAAACTGACCAGAAAGGAGACACATTATGCATATTAATGTAATATATTCCTCCAAATAATGCATATTTTTAACTTTCCAGTCTGAAAACATAAATATATTTTGTGAGAAAAAAATATTTTTCTAAAGCTTCATATTTTTTGTCAAGAAGTAGAATTATCCATAGTAGTTACACCAGGGGTGGTCAAACAGACAGACCTGCAGACCTTCCGGCGCGCATTAAAAACCTATCTGTTCTAACAGGCCGGTCTGGCCCAGTACTAATTAGTTGGGTTTTTTAAATTGGTTTTAAATTTTAAACATTTTAAATTTTAAATTTTTTAAATTTTAAATTAGGTTTTAAATCTTAATTTTGATATCAGCCACCCAATTTAATTTAATTTAAATTTAATTTGTTTTAAATTGTTGTCTATTGCTGTGTTTTTAGATGGCTGTACACTGCCTCAAGTCCTTCGGGAGAGAGGCGGTATAAAAGTTTAAATAATAAATAAATAAATAATAAACTCAAGGCCCAGGGGGCCAAATCTGGCCCACGGGGTGCTTAGATCTGCCGGGGTGGGGGGCCACCCTGGAAACAGTTCTGTTTTTACTGGCAGAGAATTCAAAAACTGTTGCCCTATGATGCACTGTTTTGTCCAGTTGAAAATGACAAACAATCAAAAGAGTTTTAGTAGTATATAGATACCACAGGACAGAATTTTTTCTTCATACCATGAGATACAGCTTCAAACTTGGAGATCTTTTCCCCTCTACTGGAGAGATTTGGAGTCACCCACAAAGACAGCTTATTGCACTACATGCAAAGACCTTAGCAAATGATAGTATGAGGCTGCGCTTGTTCACTCCATGCATACATACATATTTTTATTTTATTTTATTTGTTAAACATGTACAAGATAGGTATAAACATAAACATAAACAAAGGAAGTAAGTATAGATAAATGGGGACAGTAAGTCAGGGACGGTAGGCACACTGGTGCACTTATGCACACCCCCTTTAGGGACCTCTTAGGAATGGGGTGAGGTCCATGGTAGACAGTTTGAGGTTGAAGCTGTGAGGGTTTGAGGCTGTAGCAATGGAATTGGGTAGAGCATTCCAGGCATTGACCACTCTGTTGCTGAAGTCATATTTTTTGCAATTGAGTTTGGAGTGGTTTACCTTGAGTTTGAATCAATTGTTTGCCCTTGTATTACTGTGGTTGAAGCTAAAGTAGTCGCTGACTACAATTTTGTGTACTGTGCTTAGTGTCAAGATTCAAATGGAGATTTTGTAAAGGGGTGTGTGTGTTAAATGTATTTGCATGTATATGGGCTAGTTAAGGTAGCTAGCAGGCAATCTTGACACTAGAGGAT
>JAEANM010018030.1:0-12777 GCA_017656035.1 Myanophis thanlyinensis | reverse complement strand
CCCCATCATGTGTTCATTGTAGGTTCCCTGGTAGCGACGTTCAAAATGCTGCCTGTCCTGATGAAAGCGCTCTCCTTGCTCCTCGGCCACAAAAGCGATGTTTCGGGGGACTAACGACTATTTTCTATGTACTTGCTGCTCAATTAACCAGAAATCAATAATTTAAAACCAGAAACAGAAATTTTTTGAAAATTTGTTACACAGTGTTATCTACACACCTGTTTTCGTAACTCTGCCAGTTCCTTTTGGAGAACCTGAGTTTCTTTCTAGAAAGAAAGAAGAGAGAAAACTCAGTCAGATGCTCACCTTCAAGAAGTCTATTATTAGGAAAAGAAAACTATACAGGTTAGATTTTCTCTCATTTATTCAGGTTCAACAATTATAAACTTTAGTTAAATATAAAGATTTCCCCTTTAAATAGTCTAGTTGTTTCCAAATCTCAGGGGCAGTGCTCATATCCATTTCTTAGCTGAGGGTGCCAACTTTGTCCGAAGACATTTCTGTGATCATATGGCCAGCATCCACCAAGGCGCACACAATGCTGTTACCTTCCACCAAAGCGGTATCTATCTACTTGCCTTTGCATACTTTCATACTGCTGAAAGAGCAGGGGCAAGTTATGAAAGCTCATCCTGTCATGCAATGCTCGGGTCTCAAATCTGGGTGGTCAGCTTTCCAGATGACAAGCCCAGTGTCTTTAACTGCTGAGGTATAGCGCCGCCTAGTTAAATATAATGGGAAGGGAATAGTGGATGATTTTAAATGCAACTAATGATAATAAAATATGCAAGCTCTTCATAGGATGGATGTAGGATATTTGAGGAACTGTCTCACTGCAATGGGACTAGCCTGCCCCACCCATGCTGGCAAAAGGGGTATGCATCAGATCCCGTCATCAAGGAAATTGGGATGGCAGGGTCTAGACAAAGAATAGCAATAGCAATAGCATTTAGACTTATATACCACTTTATAGAGCTTTCCAGCCCTCTCTAAGCAGTTTACAGAGACAGCATGTTGTCCCCAACAATCTGGGTCCTCATTTTACCCATCTCGGAAGGATGGAGGGCTGAGTCAACCTTGAGCCTGGTGGGATATGAACTATTGCAGTAGTGCACTCTAACCACTGCACCACCGATGCTTTTCAGCTGTGGCTCCTGGAAAACATTATGCTCATCATTGTGATCATCCACCTTTTGGGCTTTCTGTCGACTGACCTGCGACCCCAAATAAGGGCATATCATTCTGTGGGTGGCCAGTGGATTAGATAACACCCCACTTTGCTCCTTCCTCTTTATTTTGCTCCCTTCCTCTTCATCTTGGTCAATTTTTATGTAGCACTCTAATGATTGCAAGCTTTGGTGACATGGGTGGCATAAATATTTTGTATGTATCTATGTGTATGTATGTTCAAACCTTTGAAATGGAGAGAATCTTTTGTGATCCAGAGTCAGCTTGTGAATATTCAAAACTTAGAGAAAAGTCTCCATGACTCCTTTTCAGTTTCCTTCGTTCATGTTCTACCTGCAATCAGAAGAGAGACAAAAATGTCACAAATTAGGTAAAACTGGCTAATACCTGACTGCTAATATTGAGCAGATTACTGAACATAAGGCAAAGAATACCAAGCACAAAACACTGAATTATGAATAGCCCTACATTTCTGAAAACCGGTAATGTGTATAAGAATATTCGGAACATCCAGATTCAGCCACAATTTTGTTCCATATAGTATCAATTTTGTGAACTCTCAAGCTTTCTCTTTCCACTATGTATTCAAGATGGACAGTGATTAATATTTATATGTATTTATATGTTAGGATGTAAATACGTATGTGTATAGCATACTTATATGTGCGTGTTATGTAGGTGTACACTTTTGAGTGCAGGCAATAGAATTTCATTTTTAATGTGTGCCAGAGTACCAGATAATAAAGGTTATCTTAATAGTGACCACCCAATGAAATCAATAAAACAAAGTGACTCAGGAAGTCAGAAAAAAAAGCAAGCTTTTTAATTACACTGTGAGATAAGTTTGTGAACTGCAGTACTGTGACCTATAAGAAAGTAGAGCTTTGTCTAAATCCTAGTAATAGATAAAAGGATTCCGGTTAAGAAAATCACTCCAAAAACAGTATATTTACTGAATATATAAAGCAGATTGTTTGAGAAAGTATGTGAAGCTTTAGATTTAAAAACAAATGACCTCTCCTTCAACCAAGTGTATACTATGCCTAATGATATCCTCCATACATTGACGTGGAGTTATTTTGGCCCATTCCTCTTTGACTCACTGATATACTTGGGCTATCTTACATGAACTGCTTGCTTCAGGTCATACTACAACCTTTCTGTTGGGTTATGACTTTAATCCTCCCATTCAAAAATAACAGAATTTAATTTGGGTCAGCCATGTTTTTACATATTTACTTTGTGTTTAGCCTTACTGTGCTTCAGCTTATGCATAAATACCCTGACATTCTCCTTTAAAATTCATTGATACAATGCAAAATCCATTACTTCCTCAATCAACTGAAAATAATTCAATATTCAATAATATTTATTTGGCCAATGACCAGCAAACTGAAAGCCATCTAGATCTTGAGACTGCAAAGCATACTATCATACTTATAACTGCCAAGCTTCATATTTGGGAAGAAATACTTTTGTTTAAAAACAGTATTTTATTTTCTGCAGATGCAATATTTCTCATTATTATCCCAAAATTCTACTTGTGTCTCATTTGTCCACAGAACTTTTCTCCATAGTCTGTTCAATGATCTCTGGCAAAGGTAATGACAATGTTAGACTTTCTCCATTTGTATTCTATCTATCTGCCTGTGGATTGATGAGGTCCATAGTCTCCAATAATGGTTTTAAAGTCCTTTTAAGCATTGAGAATTATTTTTCTTAGTTGTACAAAGAACTCTTTTGATTAGTGCCTGACTCACTTCCATAAGCCTGAAATGAAGGTGCCATATCTGTGTTTTTTTTAACAGGGGAGGCCCTTCGAACTCCCAATTCTATTATGTCATTAATTAAAATATATTAATTTAACTTACCTCTTTATCAGAACTTAGGGCTTCACATTTTCTTTTTTCTTTTTTTTGAACACAGTAAACGTTGATTCACTGTATTCAATAAAAACATGACACAATGCATTGTCTTGCACATTTGTTGTTTAATCAGAAGCTCTTTAATGAGAGAGTTTAGATTAATTTGATCACATTATAGGACAAAGGACTACTTTACCCAATCACTGTATAATGAGGGCTAACATGATTACATCGCACCCAAAAATAATGCTGACCTTGGTTATTTTACCTTTATAGAAAAGCTTACCTCTTGCAATGCATCTTTCAATTGAGCATTGTGCTTCTCTAAACCATGTTTATCATTCTCCAACCTGGCCACAGCTTGTTGCATAAGTTGTAAACGCTTATACAAGTGTCGTTTTTCAGTCGTCCATGTCAGCTGTCCTTCTTTTTTCAAAGCCTGCATGACATAGAAATGATGCAGTACAAAATAAGAATATAATGGTCAGGATATATACAAAAAGATAGGTAGTCTGATAGCCACTCACAAATGAGGGCAATTTTGTCCCATGAATAGGACTTTTTTCTGAAGAAACCTTAATATGTTGCTGTTGTAAATTTCAGAATCTTAAGCAATTAACTGCTTATGGTAGAGATACAGTTGCATCAGTTCCTATAGGGGTAATTTAATCATTTACAATAAAATCAATAAAGACTAACCTTAAAAACTTGCTAATTTATTATTACATAATATGATCGATAGTATGAGAAGCAAAAAGGCATGTAGAATAAAGTTATATTTTAAGGTGCCAAAAAAACTCTGATGAAAATTCAAAGACAACTTGCTCTTCTACATGTTGCATTGCCATCTTACATGTTTCATATCTGTTATTTTATCTTACCTTTCTGGCCTCGTTATGCTGTTCCTCTGGTATATCATTTTCACTGCATAGCAGATCAGAAACTCCTACCAGAGTTTCAATAATAAACCTTGCCTCCTTCAGAGTTTTGAAAACGCTATCCAATTGTTCCTACAGGAAAACAAACAACACTCTCAGCTTATTTAATTAAGTACAGTGAGTTCGCAAAATGTTTTGTTATAAAATGAACAGATCCTGGAATATATCATTTACAGTGCCTGAAAGTACTTAAGACAAAGCATTTCAAAGTTAAAATGGCACATTTCAATGTCAAATCATATCCAAAAGAGTCTTTTGTAGAATCAGGATGTTCCATGGCAGAATATATAGCAAACAGTATGCTAATATTTGAATCCACACTCAAACTCCACAGAAAGATTATAGCTATGTTAATACAGAGCTCATGTGAAGGGAGTATAAATGATATAGTATCTTAGCAACATCTAACTCACAGCCTCTTGGTTTTTCTCCTTGTCTCTCCTTTATTATTTATATCTTAAAATCCAAGAAAATTTCATTTTAAACCACTTTCCCTTTAAATATATAAACAGTGCATCTCTAAAGAGTATAAAATAGTAAGATATAATTTACAAAATATAATTTTATTGTTCACATGCTTTATAAAACATGCTGAACCTGCAACAGTTGGCATGCATTTTAAGATGAAATGCTTACCTGGAGATGAAACCTATCCAAATCCCTTTCTGAAACCATGCCCTGTGTAACAGCCATTTCCTCCTTTAAAATTCTCATAGCCTCTTCACTTCGAGCAAGGATCAGATCCAGCTTGTGGGCCTTCTGCTTCCATTCTATCTCACCACTCTCTGTCTGTTTTAGAACAGCTATCATACGATTCAATTCTTGTCTGTTTATCGTTTTCTCATTTTCCAAATGTTCGATCTTTTCCTTCTGCCATTGCAAGCACTGGTCTTTTTCCTTAATAACTTTGCTTTTAGCTAGTTCTTCTTCCTTCCACATAAAAATTTTCTCAATACAACTATGGAAACTGTACTCTTTGTTGTCATGCAATCTCAGAGCTGAGATTATTTGCTTTATCTGATTATTGTGGGTTAGTAATTCTCTCTCTTTATCTTTGAGTCTTTCTTCCAATTGCTCAATTTTTCCTTTTTGCAATTTAATCTCATCATCTTTCTTCTGCATAAGCTGGAGATGCTGCTGCTGCTCTTCAGACTCATCTTTCATTGGTTTTTTATTTCTCTCATCTTGATAATTTATCTCTTTGTTCTTTTCGTCAAGCAATTTCTCTCGCTCTCTGGGATGTTTTTCATGTTCTTGCTCATTTTTGTGCTGGTATTGCAAAAGATCTTCCTTACTTTTTTGTTCTCTCTCATTCAACCGATTAATTCTATCCAGATCTTGCTGTAGACTTAAAACAGTACGCTGTACTTCTTCTTTCTGTTTTGAGAGTTCCTTGATATGTGTTTGTAAGGATTTTGTTTCCTTTTCTTTGTCATGAAGGGAAGACCTGGTGACATGCAGTTTATCCAAGATAAATTTTGTCTGTGCCTCCTGTTGTTGAACTTGCTGGAGGCTCTTCTCCTTTAAATATTTGATCTGTAATTCTCCATTTTTTAAAGCTTGTTTTGCTTGCTGAAGTTCTGCTTGCAATCCTTTTATTAGCCTTACATTCTCTTCTGCATTCTTTTCATGTTGCTCTTTCAGGGACTCAATTTCTTGTTGTCGTCTCTTAAAGAATATTTTGAGTTGTCCCAGCATATCAGAAGTAGTTTCCTGTAGTTTTTGCTTTTTCAGTTGGTTTATTTGTTCATCTGAAAACTCTGCATTACCATCTCTCTCCTTTAGCACTCCTGAGTTGTACAGGGTATCTTCAAATAAAACTCTTATCTGGCTTTTCAATTCTTCTTCATGCTTCCTTTGGAATTCCAGTTCTCTGTTTTTTTCCTCCAAAGTTGCCTGTGTCTTAGCTTTATGTTCATGAAAAGCCATTCTTTCTATTTCCATTTCTTCTTTCATTTTTTTAATTTGGTTTTCTTGTGCCTTGAGTTCTTGTTCTCTTTGGGTCAAAGTCAATGTCATCTGCTTCTGCTTCTCAGAAACCTCACTGAGATGCTCTTCCTTCTGAGCTTCAAGCTGTTGGAAAATTGATATCTGTTCCCTCTGGGATTCTATTTCCCGTTCTTTGTCCTTAATAATGGCTTTCATGTGTTCTAGGCTCGTACAAAGAGCTTTTTCACGCTTTTCCCCTTGTTCTTCACATTCTTGAAGTAGCTGTTTTTGAGATGCAAGTTCCCAACCTTTTTCATTCATCTTTATTTTCAGGTCATCTAGATCTTTCAGCAGAACTCCAATCTGTGCTGATTCATTATGTTCTATAATCTGAATTTTCTCCTCTTTGATGTTAGCTTCCTTGATTTTTTCCTCTAGATTCAGAGATAGGCTTTCAATTATTGTTTTTTGGCCTTCTGATAACTCTTGTAGTTTTTGAAGCTTTTCTTGTTGAGATTTCAAAGTCTGAACAGTCTCTTCTAGATCTAGATTTAATTTCTTGAGATCAGACTTTTGCATCTCATCTTGCATTGTCATTTCTTCAATTTGCATTTTTTGGGAGTCAATTTCTTTGCTTCTATTTTCAAGATTTTTAGTGAGATGCTCTAAGGCAGCTTTTTGCATTTCTTTATGATTCTCTAAATCCCTAATCTGCTGTAGCTGGTCTTTAAATCTCTTTTGATGAGTCTCAACTTCCTCATGTTTATTTCTGAGAGTGGAGAGAGCTGTTTGAAGCTCTTGCTCCAGGGACTCATTCATCTTTTCCATGGCACTTGCTCGATGTTCTGAAACTTTGCTTGATTCCTGAAGAAGCTCCAACTCTCGTATGAGCTTTTCTTTGGTCATTTGTAATGTGCCCCGCTCAGTCTGAAATGCAAAAATAATTATTTTCTTCTTATTCATTATTCCATAAGTATACTATTTAGAGACAGCATTCATTCAAATGTAAATGTTGCACAAAAATACTTGTCATTTTGAAAAACTGAAATGTTTGCTAAAATGTATCACTTCTAAATATACGTAACTTATCTATTCAAAATATTCACTAGAAGGCATCCTGTACATGGAGAAAATCTTTAAATTATGGTTAAGCGTGTGAATCATCAAGTAATTCAGTTTGATGATTCATAAAATCCTATTAATAATTCAGATTTTGAGTAATAATTTTTTATGTCCATTAAATAAAACAATTTTCCCCATAACAATTTAACACTCTTAAATATTAAATTGTGACATATTTCTAATTTATCAAGAACTAGTCTATCCCTGAAGATTAATACAAAAGAACAAGCTAGAAGCAGAAAATATGGACCAGTAGTTACTGCTTTAACCCTACATACATTCAAAAGTGTGCGTTTCTGCAAAAGTGCAAAAACTGTAAAAGAAACTTAAAAGAGAAAGACAGGCACAACAGACAATAAGAAATAAATATTTATATGCCATTTTTCTCATTCTAAAATCACAACATCAAAGAAAATTAACTCCCTTAGAAAAAATAATATTTTCAACAGTTTATTAAATTTTAGGTTACTGAGCCTATAAAATATCTTGTATCCTTACCACTAAGCCTTTTCTTTGTTTCTCTATGTTTTCAAGTTTCGTTTCCAAATTGGTCACCTTTTCACATAGACTCACATTCTCTTCCTTGAAAGCAATGACCTCCAACTTTAAGGCAGACTCTAGAGAGCTGCGTCTGCCTTCAGCTACATTTTTTTCTATAATGAAAAAAAAGAAATAAAATCCCTCCATCCCGTCATTAAAATAGTGACTTTTCTAACAAGCAAGTAATTTGGAGATATTTTAGCAAGTGCAAGTACCGTAACTAATTTACTATTCAAGATAATTTTTAAAATATCAATGCATTTTCAGCATAGAATATCAAGGAACAAGAAAACATCTATAAAAAATTCTTAGGAAAAAAATAGCTCCAGAATGAACTACTGATTTGTTATTGAAACCATTGTTAAGAAATGATTTTTCTCAAAAGTCGTCAGAGAAGATGGTTTGAATCGCCTGTATTTGCTGGAATCTCTAGCCTTCTGATATTATACCCAATACTGCTGTATAAAGGGAATGTTTTTGTTACTAAGCTTGACATAACAGGTGCAATAATGAAATGATCTTGCTCTACCAAAATTTTCTCAAGCTGTCAACTCTTGTTTAGGGAAACTTATCACCTCCCCGCATTATCACAGTGAAATGTCAAAGATGTACCTTCTTGGCACTGGTTCAGCCACTTTTGCAGTTCTTCGGCTTTGGCATTAATGCGTATCCTTTCTGTTTCCTTCTCACTAAGTTCTTGTTTCAACTTCTCAGAATTCTTCCTGGCTTCATCCTGCCAAAAACAAACCCCAACACCAACATGCTATAGGTATGCTTGTGATAGGGAGAGCTTTATAAATTTAAAAAAAAAATAGAATTTTTCTTGCAGGAAATTATACATTACATTGCACAAACTATAGATTACACTTTCCTGGAAGACACTGTACATTGCAAACTCTACATTACAACTCTACATTAAATTTGTATCTTCCACTCTTCCATATTTTTGTCTGTCTTTGACTTTTTTATAATCTTTACAACTACAATTAAAACTGGGGTAGAAGTATTGGAAAATACATGTCCCAAAGTAACTGGCAATTGGACTTCCTTCGTTTTTTCCTTGAAAATGTTTTGCTTCTCATTCAAGAAGCTCTTCAGTTTTATAATACACAAGAATTTGTGTACAGGTAGCCCTTCTTTACTGGTGTTTCCCTGAAAATAAGACCAGGTCTTGTTTTCTTTTGGGCAAAATTAAGCACTATGGCTTATTTTCGGGTGGGGGGATGTCTTTTTTTTCCCATGAATGGGAGGCCCACTTCTTCTGCTTGCTTGCAACACGGTAGAAGGCCATGCAGTATATCAGTGCTGCCACTGTGAGGCAGGGGAGAGTGGAGCAGCCCCATGCGCCCCACACCAGCTTACTTCAGGGTTCCTGCAGCCAAGCCATCCATGCCGATACCAGCCTCACCTTGCAGCAATGGCTCCAGCATCCCCATCCAGCAGGACCCTGTAGGGCCACTGGCCCACTTCTGCTTGGTCATGGCTGCAACGGAGCAGGAGGCCAGTGATGTAGCAGTGCCACAGACATGAGGCGATGCAGGGGTGTGTGGAGCTGCCCCATTCACCCTGCACTGGTTTATTTTGGGGGCCCTGCAGCCAGGCCATGGCACTGAGACCTCACTCAGCCTGTTGTTCCATTACAGCTGCAAGCAAGCAGAAGTGGGCCAGTGTCCACATGGGCTCCTGCTGCACATGGCTGCCGGTGCTGCTGCCACAATGCAGGTGTCAGGGTGTGGGAGGCCTGCTGTGGGGTGCAGGGCACATGGGGCAGCTCCACCACCACCCTGCCTCATGGCCACAGCACTGCAAACAACCAGATAGAATGGGCAAGCTCTTAAGTAGGGCTTAATTTGAGTGTAGGGCTTATATTAGGCACATGCAGGAAAACATGCCAGGGCTTATTTTTGGGATTGGTTTTATTTTTGGGAAAACGGGGTACTTCCATCTTTTTCAATTCTTAAGTAATTATAAACAATCTATCAGTATAGTAAAAAGGCATTCGTTATATTAAGTTGATATACATATTCGCTTAGCTTCTCAAATACAACACCATGATATGTCCTGATAATTGTCAAGATTTATACAGGACTTAACAATATAGAATATAAATGAACTTCCTAAATGTTTTTCAATTTTGATTTTACTCCTTAGAGTTTTAACATGTTTATTTTGATTATCAGTATCCTGTGCGAGACTACTACATGTTTTTAATTTAATAATATAAGGAAAAACTCTGGACAGACAAGAATACCGGATTATGTAGTCCATGAATCTGTTCATCAGGGGCAAGTAAAATGTCCATGGGAAACTGACCAGGAACTATTTATAAAGATTTAAAGAGTAGAGTAGAGTAGAGTAGAGTAGAGTAGAAGGAGTTGAAAGGGACCTTGGAGATCTTCTAGTCCAACCCCCTGCTTAGTAGGAAACCCTACACCACTTCAGACAAATGGTTATCCAATCTCTTCTTTAAAACTTCCAGTATTGGAGCATTCACAACTTCTGGAAGCAAGTTGTTCTACTGATCAATTGTTCTAACTGTCAGGAAATTTCTCCTTAATTCGAGGTTGCTTCTCTCCTTGATTAGTTTCCATCCATTGCTTCTTGTCCTGCAATCAGGTGCTTTGGAGAATAGCTTGACTCCCTTTTCTTTGTGGCAGCCCCTGAGATATTGGAACACTGCTATCATGTCACCCCTATTCCTTCTTTTCATCAAACTAGAAATACCCAGAATATTGTGCTGAATAACATGCAGTTATCACAATAACTTTATAAAAGTTTTACTACGCTTCCTTTAAAATGCCTGGGAGCAATCAAAGAATGATGACACATTCATAAACCAAAACGTAAGTTACCAGTTGAAGGTGAGCCCGCCAGAGATCTTGCCGCAAGCCTTGAAGTGCTTCTGCCACTCTCTCCACTGTAAGTTCTGTGGGACTGTCTTTAGGTGGAGACAATGCCAGTTCTTTCACATTGTCCTGTTCTGAAGAAATAAACCTGTTTGGTAACTGCACCTTCAGGTTAGGGTTATTAATTAGAAAGAAAGGGAAATCTAGATAAAACTTTAGAATTCAAATCTACTGAGGTAGCTCTGAAACTGACATGGATCTGCGTTGCTTTCTAGCTACAGATTCTTAGAACATGGAATATCGCTTTCGCCAACCAGACAGCTTCCAAATGTGTCAGGGCAACTTTTCCACAGAATTTTCAGTCAAAGGGGCACTGGTGATTGTCAAACATTATTCGTATTACCAATAAAAGAGAATATATGTAAACTGAAGGTTGAACTGGGGAGACCTTGGTGCTCTCTGAACTTGGATGTTTTCTTGCAAATATTGCTTGGTAGGTAACATCTCCAGTGCACTGGGTACTAAGGGCTACGCATTATTTGTATTGCCCATGTCACCTTTAACATCCACTTGGCCTGCATTTTACCTAAACTAATTAATTTCAATGCCCTGGTGTTTCACAGCCTATCAGCCAAATATCAAATGTAGTTTGTAGCCAGATCTTGCCATCATATCTTATTTAATTATTTATTTTATCATTGGCAGTAATTCAGAACCCCAAATTTATACTCCGCAATCCCAACCTAGCTTTTCTGATTTTTACTTATTCAATTTAAAATGTTCTAAACAACAATTTATACAAACAGACCTTGTGTGATGAATAATAAAAATACAGTGACGCTATACAATACAAACACAATGTAACAATAATACTTAAATTCTTAATCCTATATTTCACAACACACAATACTTTGACATATTAAAACAGCTGCATGTTTACTGGGAAAAAGGTAGCTGTGGATACCTGTGTAGACAGGGACCAACAGAAGCTATTTCTGAAGCAGCTGCATAGGTCTGCAGAAAAAAATATGGATGTTTTAATTATTCAAAGATAATTGCCCTATTTATATTCCCATGTGTTGTGAAGGACTTCTTTTGAAGGATTTGCAAATCCCTAATGAGCACAATTTAAAATATGTAGGCAAAAAATTTTTTGAGCTGGAGTTAAGGTCACGAATATTTTTTTAAAAAAATTCAAAAGCCAGTATCATCCATTTTAATTGCTGTTCTAAATAGGTCTCAGGTAATGATCAAATCGACATTAAGAATTACAGTTATTTTTCCTTCTACAAAGGAAAAATGGTGTGGAAAATCAATGGCAAGCCACATCTAAAATCTTGCCAAGCAAACTGCAGGCAGTCACCAGGAGTCAACACATACAACACAAATATTGAAATGACGCACATACAATTTTTACAATCAGGACACATTTTCCCAGAAATGAACCAGATTTTTTTTATACTCTGAGTCTTTAGGCTGACTCCAGCAACCTTCAATTATTTTCTTCTGTTCTATTCCAAACAACAATTTTTAAAAAAGTCTTCTACCTCGAATATCCTATATAGCCAATAGTTTTATATGAATTATGTAAGTTTATAAAAATTATTAATATTTATACTATTGGTATAAAAATAAACATTTCTCCCTATTTTCTGAGACTGTCACTATATTTTAATTAATAAGAAGCTGAATTATAAAGGTTAGCTACAATTTCTCTAAAACACATTGGTAAATACACACACTCTCTCTCCCTCAAATATAGTTCTACTACATTAGAATTCTGACTGTGATACTTGGTTAAAAATAATATAATGCTCATTCACTTGCTCCTGAGATTTACCTTTATTAAGGAATGATGAACTACAAACGTTTTGGTCTCCATGCCCTCTAACTTTTGGCTCAGGACTGTTACACAGCATGTAGTGAAGTACCGAATGTAGTTTTATCAGCTGAGCTTGGGCCTCCCAATGAACTGAACAAACACGCTGACATTCAGATGCCAGTGCCTCTGCCCTACTCTCTGTGCTACACAGGCTTAAGCGTAACTGGGACACTTCGGCCTCCAGCTTTTGTATAGTGTCTTTGGCATGTTGCTCATTTTCACGGGAAACTTCCAGATCTTGAGTTAGCTGTTCCTCATGAGCTATCAAAGTTGCCTCCTTCTGTACCTTCATCTGCTTGAGTGATTCCATCTATCGGAAAAACAATAAAGCTTGGACATAGGAACAAGGATAAATCTAAGATAAGTAAATATCTCCTAGACCATGGGTGGGCAATTACGGCTCCTTCATGACTCGTGGACTTCAACTCCCAGAATTCCTGAGCCAGCAAAGCTGGCTCAGGAATTCT
>JAEANM010018029.1:0-12777 GCA_017656035.1 Myanophis thanlyinensis | reverse complement strand
TTCTGGCCCGGCCCCTCTGTCAAATTTTAGAAACCATTGTGGCCCGCGAGTCAAAAAGTTTGCCCACCCCTGAACTAGAGAGTTACAGATGAGAAGGAAATAGACTAGTTTGTGTTCTTTCAATTTGTCAGAAACTTCCAGAATGATAGGGAACTGGCTTCAAGTTGGATAGCATCTTCCTGAGTCATAACTTACCCAGCTGATCTATTGCCTAAGGTACTTTTTGTAAGGCATTGTCACTAGACTACAATACCTAGGGGCAGCCCAATGACATTTCTTGTCAATAGCAGTTAGTCTTCATTCCAGGTATCTTAAGAAGTATTGTCTCTAACTGAATACTGCCAGTATTCATCCTCCTCTCTGCAGGTGCTGAACTATGGAGTTCATGCTAATTCTCTTTATCTTAATTGTTAGTAGTGGTGATGCAGATAAAATGCTCAAAAACAGGGGTGATTACATAAAAAATTCAGTCACTTCTGAAGTACTGTAACCTTTTATAAGTGCAGGTATAGAATATCTGTCTTATATGTGCAAATAGAAAGCAGATCATACTATTACACTTGTTTTATCTTCCACAATGGAGACTAGCATTGATTCAATCCTTCTGTTTCATAGGAAATCAGACTTCTACACCACTCAAAAATAATCTATAAACTATGAAAAACATTTTTTACTTCTGTAAAACAAACTTAGTATAAAATTAAGATTTCTCCTCTGAAATAATAAAGTATATTTTTGAACATAGGAAATGAGAAAAGAAATAGTACAATCCTTTTTTAAAAATAAGGTTTCTTTCAGTGCATTCTGTTTCAAAGTTTTTGAACTTCTACTAGTTTAGTACTTCTCAGAACAGGAGCTCTTTGGGTAGAAATAAAGTATATGGTTAATTAACCTCCTCACTCCAGGTCTATGGCTGGGGTTATAACGGCAATGGACAACTTGGACTGGGAAATAATGGCAATCAATTAACTCCATGCCGAGTGGCAGCGCTTCAAGGTGTATGTGTAATGCAGGTGAGTATAGAGATCTGTGTTTTCTGTTACTTGAATGACTGTTGGGAAATTGTCCCTAATCTTGGGAAGATTCATTGTTAAAGAGATACGGAAAGTGTAACCTCTACTCCACTACTCTCTTCCAATTCTGTTTTTTTTTTTAATAAGTGGATAAGAAGCTACACTCGTTGAATGTTTTGCCTTTAAACAATGCAGACAGCTGCATTCTTAAATGCTCCTGGAGAATGACCTTGGGATATTTAGAGTAAATTAAATGAAAAGTTTCCTGAAAGCTTGAGCAAATTCAGGTGTAGCCAAATCAGTTTTAATCCCTTGGCATTTATCTTTTGCCCTTCATACTCAATAAGCAAACTTGTCCTTCTCTTCAGTAGATGGCTCTGATGAATTTCTACAGCTCTTAAGTATTCATTTCTGAACAAGAACTGAGAGGCACCAGAGGTGGTGATAGTATAGATTGGTCTGTGCTGTTGACTGGCATAGTAATTGCTGTTCAAGGCATTTGGAATCTGCATAATGTACAACATGTAGTATCTGAAGTGCAAAGTCAGAGCTGTGGTACGAGCATTTAGTGTACACATTCTTGATTATTTTGCATTTCAGCTTTTCCAGCATGTTTGATTGTCTTGGCTTCTATAATAGCAGGCATTAGCAGGAACATTTATTTATTTATTTATTTTATTTTATTTTATTAATTTAAGGATACAGGTAGTCCTTGACTTACAACCACAACTGAGCCAGGAATTCTGGTCATGAGTCATTGTAGATATAAGTTGAGTTACCATATGACCAGATTCAATTATACAACCGTTTTTACAATGTTAAGTGATTTACTGCATCACATAGTCATAAGTTTGAATCTAGTTTATCTAATGGCCCCTTTGCTGGAAAACAACAAAACTTGTTGCAAAATGTGATCACATGACTGCAGGATGCTGCAAACAGCTATAAATGCAAGCCAGCTGCTAAGCACCCAAAATACAAATACATGACTGCAAGGGTAATGCAGCAGTCGTAACTTCATGGATGGGTGTTATAACGAACTTTTTTCAAGTTTGTTATAATTTTGAACTATCATTTAGCTGCACTTCTAAATCAAGAACTACCTGTAAGTATTTCAGACCTCCTGTGAATATCTCATCTCTGCTCTTCATTAAAGCAGCCCGCATTTTCAAGACTTGGAGATTGTAAAAGGAAACTGCAACCTAAGGGAATCCACCCATTAAAATGAAGGTGACACATAAACTATAATTACCCTTTTTCAGTCTCCTGTGGGATCCTGGAAAAGATTGATCTTCTTTCATGAAGAGAAGAAAGATGCTAGGTTTCCTAGAGGTCATTGTTTCCCCCTAATAATTGTGAAAGTGTGCACAGCCCTACCAGGGGTATACGTAGATTTGGGATTGCAGAATTACCAATCAGTTTTTAGAGTCTAGCCGATTGATACCTAACTATGGTATAAAACTTTTAATAATAATTGAAGCTTTTATGCCTCTTATTATAAGGGTTTCTCTTCTGGCATGTCAAGCATGCAGCTTGTATTATGCTTTAATGATAAACTCCTTTCACTGCTATCCTGGAGCGGTATGTATGCTAACTCCTGCCTTCTTTACAAACTTATTTGCAGATTGTCTGTGGTTATGCACACACGCTAGCACTAACAGATGAGGGTTTACTGTATGCCTGGGGAGCAAACACTTATGGGCAGTTGGGAACTGGCAACAAAAGCAACCATCTCAGCCCAGTGCAAATCATGATGGAAAAGGAGAGGTAAATGCTACTGCAGCTAATGCTTGGTGAGCTGGGAATAGGTTTGTATCAGCCACCTCCAGCTCATGGCTCTGGAAAACAGATTTGTGCATACATTTTGTTAATGAGGACTTTGGGTTCAGGGGGAAATAATCCAACATGTAATACAAAAGGGCTCTTCCTGATTTTTTTTCCAAAAATATTAACCAAAAAAAGACAAGTTTCTTCGTCTTTTCATACCTGTGAAATAATGTATGCAGTATTCTGTTAAGGCACTTAATGCATAGTACCTATCTTCTACCCACACCTTCCTCCCTTCTCTGCTTCAGCTGAATGAGAATAGGAATGCGACAGTGATTTATCATTAATTGTGCCCATATATCAAAAACAGTTTATTTGCATATAATTTTTTTCCTATTATCCCCTTTCTCCATAGAGTTGAGCAAGGGTGTTAATTACGCCAGCAGGCATTTTCTCTTAGGTTGCCAGCATCTGATTTCCTTTGCACCAAGGCTGTCTCTCCCTTGCAGCCAACTCCCATCTTCTCTGGACTGCAATCAGGGGCCACCCAGGGATATTTCAAGAGTCCTGTCCCAGGATCACCTGGAGAGGACAGATCTTCAACACTTCCAGAGTGCCTAGAATCACCAGCCATCATTTCCCATTCTTCAGATCTTTCTCACCAGCTTCTTTGTTTCTTCCAGAAAAGGTTATACCCTGAGAAACAGTTTCTTATCTCCAAAGTTATTTATTTAACAGCTGCCCTGTGCTTCTTGGGTGATCCTGGGAAACTAGCAACCATCAAACAATTTACCATCAAATCAATAAAAGATAAAGATAAAAGATGGCAAGTGCAATGAAGCAAAGCCCCCTTAGTTATTTATTTTATACCCTAAATCCCCATAGATATATGGGGCCACAGTACTTAACCATCAGGCACTAGTTGCTTAAATTACAGACATCTGGATGGGGAGATAAATTTCCATAGCTGCCCATCTCAGCCAAGTGACTCTGTTTATGGGTTGTTTGTAACCACAAACCTTAGCGCGCACACACAAAGGAAAAAACTTTTCCTCTGAATCTGAAGAGGAAAGGGTTAAGATGGCAAAGGAGAGGCAGGTCCTTAGCTGAGTTCTTCACAATATAGAAACATAAGGGTTGTAAGGGACCTTGGAGGTCTTCTAGTTGAACCCCTTGTTCAAGGCAGGAGCTTATACCATCCAAGTCAAATGGCTGTCCTATCTTCTCTTGAAAAATGATGAAGCATCCACAACACCTGGCAGCAAGCTGTTCTCACTCTCAGGAAGTTTCTTTAGTTCCAGGTTGGAACTCTCTTAATGAGCTTCCACCCATTGCTTTTTATAAGATGCTTTGGGAAATAAGTTAGCCCTCCGCCTTGTCCATGACAGTCCCTCAACTATTGGAAGACAGCTGTCATGTCACCCGTAAGTCTTCTGCTTGTTAGGCTAAACATACCTAATTCCCTTAACTGTTCATCAATTTAGCCTCCATACCCCTTATCTTCTTTCTTGCTCTTCTCTGCATACTTTTTAGGGTCTCAGCATCTTTTTTTGTATCATGGTGACCAGAATTGGACCCAGAACTGTACATTCCAGTCGACAAGAGCTCACAGATCAGTTACACATTCTATTCTATTCTGCTTTATTTTATCTCAACTTTGTCTTCCTTTTCTTTACTCAGTAAGTATCTGTAGGAGATACCTAACATTTAAGACTCTAGATTGAGTTTTGGAACAAAATGATAGTGAAAGTAGAATCAGCCACCAAATGATCACCCAGCATAAGAACTACAGGACAAGTGTGACATCTCTGGTGCTGAATAACTTGTGGTCTGCTTTTACCCTTGTGTAGGGTTGTCGAGATTGCTGCTTGCCATTCTACTCACACATCTGCTGCCAAAACACAGAGTGGCTTAGTGTACATGTGGGGTCAGTGTCGGGGGCAGTCGGTGGTCCTGCCCCATGTTACCCACTTTTCCTGCACAGATGATGTGTTTGCTTGCTTTTCCACTCCTGCCGTGATGTGGCGCCTCCTCTCAGTAGGTGAGAACTAGTTTCACTTAATGTCAGATGCAGAAAGTGAAAATTTCTCATACTCATGGATGGTTATGTAAAAGAGGCCTATAATGGGCTGTGACAATAATCTTGAGAGAAAAGAGGAAGAGCTGCAGCGTAGATATAAGGGTAGTGGATGGTTTTTTTTTTAAATAAAATCTGAGCCTTAACCAAGAATGGAATTTGAGAAACCATCTTAGAATTGACCCTCCCTTCTTCTGTAGTATATAAAGGCTGAAGAGAAGAGAAGCACTTTCAGACTTGCAAAAGACTGTGATCTTACAATAAAAGTACTATTACTATGTTTGCCCAAAAATATGACCTATCCAAAAGTAAGTCCTAGTTTGATTTTTACATGTGTGCCCAATATAAGCCCTATCCCAAAATAAGGTCTAATTAACCCCTCCCCCTAAGGTGCATGGGTAAAAATTAAGCTAGGGTGAGTATGGGGAGCTTACCTTCAGACAGTTGCAGCCAGGCCTCGCATACCCTGATACCTGCCTTGCCGGCCCATTCCTTCTACATCTGGCAAGGCTTTCCTGAAGGCCTCTGTAGCCAGTAACAGCTCCAAATCGATGTAGAGCTTTGTTGTCGGCTACAGAGGCCTTCAGGAAAGCCTTGCTGGTAACAGAAGTTCCTGAAGGCCTCTGACAGTGAAAAGGAGGCCCCGGGGGTGACATGAGATGAGTCAGTGGATGACATTCCCCCACCCCAAAATTAGACCTGATGCATTTTTGGTGGCAAAAAAAATATAAGGCCTGGTCTTATTTTCAGGAAAACATGGGTAGTACTCATGGTTTTGATTTTCAATAGCACCTTGCCCACAAATTGCTCAACTCCCAGAACCATTTTGAGAGTTCTTGGACAGATGTGGGGGATTCCTATAAGCCATCATGACTTGTCTGAATCTATATTGCAATGCATATAATTTTTTTGTCCTTTGAGGTTTTATACATTCATGATCAGGAGATGAGGTTCATAGAATACTCATCAAATTAGCCTGTTTGTGGAGTCAGAATACAGTGAACTTAACTCACGTAATATAAAATTAAAGTTACGACTTTTATAAGAAATAGTAACTGAAGCATCTAGAGGCTGCTTGTTCCCTGTACAGGCTGTTGGAAGAGTAGGAAGAATGACAGATCGGATTTACCTAACTAAATACCTAAATACTGATAGTTAAAAAAACATGAAGCATGGCATCTGATGAGAACTGTACTATATACAATTTTGGGTCATTGATAAGTTTTTACCTTTATGGGTTACAGTTACAGGTATGCTTTTGTAAAGCTAACAAAAAAACTTGTGTGCAAAACTGTTGAATTCTAGCATGAATTAACACTACGTTCTTTTGGTGTTATAATTGTTTTTACAGAGCACGAGGAATTTTTAACAGTGACAGAGTCTCTGAAGAGAGAATTTGATAGTCCTGAAACATCAGATCTAAAGTTTAGAGTAGATGGAAAGTTCATTTGTGTACATAAAGCTGTTTTAAAAATCAGGTAATGTTTATAAGTAATCATCCAGATGGTTAGCAAATGCCTAAATCATTTTACTAATTTAGTTACTGTATTTTATTTTGCTTCTTTAATGAACTTGTCATTTTACATTCTTTTTAATTGTCTGGTATGTTAGATGTATAGATTTTGAAATAAAATAAGATTAAGAATAGATTAATCCTTCAATAGGTACTTTAAATTTGATTAAAATTAAAAATATTGGGTGCCCTTTAATTTTGAGGCTACAGTTTTTGTGGAACACTAAATATAAAATATAGCTTTAATTACTCATGTGGAAATAGCTATTAGGAAGAATCAGGATCTTAACTAATCTCAATAATGAATGTTCATAAAAATCAAAATTTAGGCTGATTGAAAAGTCAGTATGTAGAAAAAAGGTTAAAGGTAGACCAAGTTAAATCCAAAAACACTATAAAGAATTTCTGGATGCTTGGCATTCAGACAAATCAGCCATCAATAGACAAATAAAAATAAACCATATTTATAGAGTATTCAGAAGAGACAGTAAGATCAGAAGGAAACAAAAAGTAAAAAAAAATCCTCTCCAGCAGCTAACATTGGGATTATCATTAGACAAACAAACCAAAAACAATATCCTTAGCGGGGAACTACTGTATTAGGGAGAAGACCACATCCCTACCAAAACTGACAGGGTAAACTACTGTATGTAAACAAACACAAATCCCACATTCACTTACACTGATGATGTTAATTAGTTGGGTAATGAAATGTCTGCAAACAAACAACCAAACTCAAAGAACACCAAAGGCTCCACAGAAAAATGGTATTGTGGAAGCTTAAGCTATTCGTTTTAGTCTATAGGACACCACACTGTTTTTTTGTGGTGTACAGAAAATCCTCAATTTACAATCACATTTGTGACTGAATTTCTGTTGTTAAGCAATATTGTTAAGTCACGTCCAATTTTGTGACTTTTTGCAATGATTGTTAACAAATCACTGCAGTCATTAAGTGAATCATAGGTTATTAAGTGAATCTAGGTTTCCCCATTGACTTTGCTTGTGGGACATTCCAAGGAAGGTCGTAAATCAAATGACTCTGGGATTCTGCAACCATCATATGCCTGAATTTGACCATGGGAATACTACAATGGTCATAGATGGGAGGACACCTTTTTGTAATATGCTTTTTTCAGCACTGCCTGAAAAAGGCTGTTAAACAAATGGTCATGTCAGAGACTATCTGTATTATAAAACAGATATTCTTTCTATAACCTGATATTTTCCAGAAATGTTGGAACTACAACTTGGCATGATTGAAAGTTAGGGATCCTGGCTACTGAAGTTAACACTGGAGGGGTAGCAGGTTGGACTTTGTGGCAGGATTGCTCACAATGACAAAAATGCTGCTGGGGAGTGAGAGCAGACAATTTTGAAGAAGCCATGCGCTGCTTATATTTCTTCTGTTCTTGATGTAATGTGCAAAATTTGGAGGAGGCTTTAAAGTGTTTTTTCTTGCAGATGCGAGCACTTCCGTACTATGTTCCAGTCCTATTGGAATGAAGACGAGAAGGAAGTGATAGATGTAGATCAGTTTTCCTATCCAGTGTATCGTGCTTTTCTTGAGTACCTATACACCGACAATGTTGACTTGCCACCTGAAGATGCTATAGGTAGTAGTGGAATCTTTGGCAAAATTATGTTGGGAAATTAAGGAAACAGGATAATTTCTTGTTTTCATTTTTCAGTTGCATTTGGGAGATTATGTCATCTTACCACAGATGTTAGCAACTCTTAGTGCCTCTACTGTCCATTTTGCCTTTTCAGATTGCAGTTCTGTTCTGTGGTGAACTGATGGGGAAAGAATGTTCAAACCAACCAGTCTAGGTTCTGGAATATGCTACGTTTAAAGTGGCATCTCTGTAAGGCACCTGCCTCAGCTACCTTCTCAAGAAAGTAAAATTCTTGAAACAGTTACGTCATGAGAAAGTGGCTGTATAATGCGAAGAGGTCTTCCTTGAGGCATTGCAATCTTGAATACCTGGCTGGAACAGGAAGAGATGGCCATTGTCTCCCCCACCCATCCAAATTCCCCAAGCAGTTACAGCAAAAGTGAAAGCATGCGAACCATTCCACCCATGGTGCCTCCCCCAGAATGGCACCTGACAATCTCTTTAAATGGTGACTGTACATATATGACACCAAAGTGCCATTATTTTGCTGAATTTGTGTCTGAACCTTGCTAATTAGACATTAGGTTCTGTTGTACCCCAGGAACGACAGCAAGACTGGTTGGTTTCTTCTACAGGTTCAGGTCTTCTATTGGGAATTAAACTCACAGACCTTTTGCACATTAGATGACTGTTTACAGTGCATTAGTTATAGGAGCTCTTCACATCCTGACATGCAGCAGTTACAGGAAGGGATCAAAAGAATGTATCAGTCAGGCCTCTTTAGTCTACCTTCCCTTAAACTTCTGGAGCCGAGTGAGAAGGGACAATGGACTGAATATGCCTTTCTCTGTTTTAACAACCTTTTCTGCTGAACTCTGCCTGCTAAGATGTGTAAAGATTTTACATTTTCAGTGCAACTTTTTGTACTTTATGACCAACGTGTAGGAGATTCTGCGTAATTTAATTAAATTAAAATCTTAATTTCAGGGCTTCTGGATTTGGCTACATCATACTGTGAAAATCGATTGAAAAAACTGTGTCAGCATCTCATCAAAAGAGGAATCACAGTGGAGAATGCTTTCTCACTACTCTCTGCAGCAGTGCGCTATGATGCAGAGGTAAATCATCTGTCCCCTAAAGTCTGCCCTCTCCAGTGCATCTTGGGGAATTCTAGGGAAACAGTGAAGCAGCCAGCACAACATGACTTTAAGAGGGGAGGTGGAAGTCAGAAGACAGTGTGTGCGTGCGTGCGTGTATACATGCATATACACTGGATGAATACTGGTGGGAAATTGGAGTACTGTCATGGGAGTGTTTGAGTGATATGTGTTGGGGTGACACATATGAAGACATATTTGGAAAGTCATGTTGGGTGATAGAAATGAGCAACAAAATGTCTCAGAATGACAAAGATGGGTTTGTTGGCAATTTATATCTTCATCAGTTTATATACTGTGAATTCCCAGGTAATATGAAGTCAGATACATGATTTAGCATTTGAGACTTGTACTCAGTGTCTAGCCAAATTACTAGTGTTTTCTGACCAGTTGGAGCTTATCTCAGCTGCAATAACATTATTCAGGACTAAGGGATTGAGCCTTGAGCTCTGCAGGATGCAGTCCTGGGTTTACAACAATAACGTAAGAGCTGACGTGTAATTCAGTTCAGTTCCTTGGAGTAGTGCTGTGCATCCCCAATGAGTATCATCCTGGAGATGTGTGTGTATTTCATTGCCAAAGTACAGACTTTTTTTTCCTTGGTGTTATACATAGTAAAATACCATTGGTATTTTATGTAATTATAATTATAATTAATGTATGAAGTTCTCTTCATACATTATCAAATAATAATCATGTTAGTGGTGAAAATGGAGAGAGAAGGAACTAAAACAGACACATCTGCCCAAAGAATGCTTTCCAGTATTATGGTAAATTTCTCCAAGTGTGTTATGAGAGAAAATATGTGAAATTTTAGGGATTTTTATTACTTTTATTCGGTTTGTTGATAAGTTTTTGTTCAATCCAGACTGTCCACCTTGAAGTAGTTTGTAATTCAAAGTTAATCTAATATAACCTGGAAATAAAATACTTAAAAGTGTTACTATACCTATTTATATCTACTTCAAATTCCACAACATATGTGGAAAAAGATTTTAAGACAGGTAAAATGAAAACATTTCCTTTTTCTATTGTGGCTAAAACAAGTGGCAGAACGACCTACTTGAAAATAACAAATGTTGCATATGCTGTTAATACTTTCTTCAGCATTGGTAATGTGGAATGTTTTAATTTAAATTTTATTTTGAATAAATTTATTTTTTTGTTTGTTTTCTATCTAGGATTTAGAAGAATTATGCTTTAAGTTTTGTATCAATCACTTGACTGAAGTAACCCAGACATCTGCCTTTTGGCAAATGGATGGTTCTCTGCTAAAGGAATTCATTGCTAAAGCCAGTAAATATGGAGCCTTTAAGAACTGAGATGTGTGTTTGTCTTGGACTTTATCTCTACAGCTGATGTGATTTCATGCCTTTTTCTTATAGGTCTAATTAATTATATCACCTGTAATATAAAACCACAATGCCCAACAACTGCACTCTTAAAGGGATTCCAAATTAAATAGCAAGCACTTTACTTGGGTTTATTAAGAGTTGGCTCTGTTTACTGTTTTAAGTAACTCTTGAGAAAATCAGAACAGATGGAGTGGGTAGGAGAAGTAGCCAAAATAATGCCAGAGATTGTTCTTTGCAGATTGTTTGTTAATATGTTTGTATTCACATTTGGTACCTGTTCTTTTGAAGCACTCTGATGGCAACCAGAAGCAAAATATCTTATGTGGAATAAAGGGAGTTTTGAGAAAGGAATCATCCATCCTCTCTATATATGTGAAGGAATTTGTGAAAAATGCTGCATTCCTCTATACATCTTTCCAGGAATAAGTCTCGCTGAATTCAGTGAGATGTAATAAATTTACACTGTAAATACATTGTGAGTTATACCATAACTTGAAATGTTGAAAAATCAACTTGTTTTCCCTAAACAAATTGGAATTATTATTTTTGTATTTCCTTTGAAGTATATTATGTTTGGAAAGAATTACATTTTGTTGTTTTGTGGACGTAAATCATTCAAAGTAAATGACTGTTGGAAAGCTGTTTTTGCATTGTGATTGTGTATAAACTATGTAATAAAATGGGTGCCTGCCTATTGTGACTTCTAAATTGTATTAAAATTATGCACTAAATCATCTTTATATGAGGACTGTAGTATTCTGGATGGACTCTTTTTTCACTAAAAAAGGCAGAATGAAGTTAGGAAGTTAATTATTTGTGCAGCATTTCTGAAATGTGAATGAAAAAAGCTATTAAGTCTTTTGGCGAATTTGCTGTAGAAAAGTTAGATCTTCCAACTCTCGTATCTGATGAGTTATGCTTCTTTCTCCTTGGAGTGACTGATGCTTGACTCTGACATGGTGCTGCTCATTTATTGGTGGTTTACTGAAATCACTTCTTGAATGACTTAAGGTTTTCCCCCATAGTCTTATCTTGCCAGAATCAGGTGAGCTAAAACTATGCCTAAAACTTATTCTATGCTGCTTCAACATATCTGGTGTTATGGATTTCTGATAATCTTCCTGTTTAAAAATCTCTATTAAAATGGAATTTGCTCATTTGTTTCTAAGGCCATTTGTCTTTTTTAAAATCTGAAGGTTACTTAGTTACTTATGCTTTTGTGCAATGGAGAACAAATTGAGTACTTTAATTCCTTAATATTTTAATAAGAGAGGCATTAATCAAGATCACTTGAGGTACTAATACTACTCTGTAAAGTTGTGCCAGAGGTGGCACTCAGAACCCTCTCTGGGCACATGCGCTGTTGCCTCACCTCCACCATGTTTCTCTGTGGTGTTTCTCACTGTTGTTTGCAGGGAAAAGTTTTCCTGTAAACAATGAAACAAGCTCGTGAAAAAGATCTTGCCTCCTACAGAGCTGCCAGTGTTGTAATGCCTTGCCTCCTGCCAGCCACCTGGTCTTCAGGTCTCCGCCATGCATGTACATGACTTGCAGTTTAGGCACTCAACTCTCTAAAAGGTTTGCCATCACTGCTATAAAGTAAGACCACACCTAAAGTACTGCATCCAGTTTTTGTCATCATACTATTTAAAAAAAGATATTGAGACTGTAGAAAGAGTGCAGAGGAGCAACAGTGATGATTAGGGGACTGGAAGCTAAAACATGAAGAACAGTTACAGGAACTGGGCATGGCTAGTCTAGTGAAGAGAAGGCGGACCAGGGGAGACATGAAAGCAGTCTTCCAATATTTATGGGGCTGGCACAGAGAAGAAGGGGTCAAGCTGTTTTCCAAGGCACCTGAAGGACAGACAAGGAATGATGGATGGAAATTGATCAAGGAGATTTTCAACCTAGAAATAGAGGAATCTTCGGACAGAACAATCAACCAATGGAACAGCTTGCCTTCAGAAATTGTGGGAGCTTCATCACTGGAGGCTTGCGAGAGACTGGACTGACGTTTGTCAGAAATGGTTACGGCATGGGTGTCAAACCAGAGGTGTCATGTTGCAGTCACATGTTTTGCGACGTTTTTCCTTTTGTGGAGCTGGAGTGGGCATGGCCTGCATGTAACGCATCTGGCACACAGGCTGCCAGTTTGACACCCCTGATGTAACTTCTGCCCTGGTAACCTCCTGTCTGGACTACGCCAATGCTCTCTACATGGGGCTCCCCTTGAAGAGCGTCCGGAGGCTGCAGTTGGTCCAGAATGCGGCCGCGCG
>JAEANM010018028.1:0-12777 GCA_017656035.1 Myanophis thanlyinensis | reverse complement strand
AACAAATAAATAAAGTGGTAACTTTTAGGAGCAATTAATTGCAATAAAACTGTAAAACAGCTACAGGGGCCAAATTCCAGGGTTGAAGACAGGAAGGCTAAAATCATCCCTATCTTAACCATCTTAACAACCAGACGTTCTTGTCCCACGCGTGGAAATAATATTTGCCTTTTTTTTAAAAAAATGTGGCTTGATTAAACTGCCCTAATTTTTGCAAAACAGGTACAGAATGGATTGCTTCACAGAGAGAATTAGCCTGACCTGAAACTGTAATCAAGCTAATAATAGTTTAGTAACGAAGTCACTGAAATATCCGCTGCCCTTCTATTCCCTCTCTGCACAGAGAATTTCCACCTGGTAGAATTTATGCTCAGAGGATAATAGCATCCACAACACGATCTCATATTGCAAACAGAGACCTCACCACGGAGAGACCGCAACGAAGACCCGCATTTCTGTTGCGGAAGTCAAAAATGCGTTCAGTGGGTTTTGCTCCATTTTGCGGGCTTTCTTGCCACCGTTCTTAAGCGAATCGCTGCAGTTATTAAGTGAGTAACATCATGGCTGTTCAGTGAATCTGGCATTCATTCTATTTGACTCGGCTGGTCAGAAGGTCGCCAAAGGGCATCACACGGGACCGTCGTAAATATGAACCGGTGTGCCAACCGGTCTGAGTTTTGAATGTAGGTGATTGTGGGGAAATGCTGCAACGGTCGTAAGTGTGAAATATAATATCAAATGAATAATAATATATTATTAGCTTATTCTCCGTCTCTAAAAAAAAAAATCTGATTTAGTTCCGATGGGTCTTTGTACAATGCGTACATTTCTGCATCTTTCTTGCATCTCAATTGTTATTTGCATCAGTGGCCACACAGCCTGGATCAATTCCTTCATTTTTTTCCCCAGGTTCTTCTTGCAATTCTAATTCTCCTTCTTCGTTTAGGATATCGTTGTACCTTGTATTTCTTTTTCCAGTCCACGAACATTTTGGATGTATTAGTGCTTCCATCGTGGATAGCCCAACCGGTATTTCCATATAGTATTTCTCTTTGATTCTTTCCCATGCTAAAGGACATTCCTCCAACCCCTGTCCACTAATAAGGTATGGGGTGAGGTCATTCCTTGAGCACTTTTAAGTCAGGTTCATTCAAGGAGAGGTCGGTCCAAGATTAGCTTCTCGATTAAGGCTGTTGGTTCAGTGGGGCTGGATCTAATCTCTGTATAAGGTTATTGTCCCCTTGCTGTTAAAAGCATCAAGGAAACAGCATCTATGGTAGTCTTTGACTCACGACAGCTCATTTAGTGACCCTTCCAAGGTACAATGTCATTGGGGGGAAACAAGTGGCTTACGGCCATTTCTCACACTTACAACCATCGCCCTTAAGGTCCCATGTTCAAAATCCCTTGGCTGGGCCCCCTGACTCATACTTATGACAGTCACAGCATCCTGGGATCCCGTGATCCCTTTTTTGCCACCTTCCTTCTGACCGGCGCCAAGTCAATGGGGGAAGTCCGGTTTGTATACAACAACACAGGTTTGCTCGCTTAACAAACACAGGGATTCACTTCACGGCCGGGGCCGGGAAGGTCGTAACATCGGGGCAAAACCGAACCGGTGTCTCCCTTGGCAACCGGGGGCTCGGTTGTGGTCGCAAGTCGAGGACCACCTGTGGTACACCTAGAAGTGCGAGCAAAGGTGTTAACCACCAGGAGGTTACTCTACAGGACAGGTTAAAGACTTTCTCCCACACAGAGGGTGATGGTGAAATGAAGGGAAGGATTACTAGGGGTTGGAGGGGAGGAGAAGGGAAGAGGGAAAGAGAGGGAAGTGGAGTGGGACAGAGTGAAGACGGATTCCTATTTAATGAACATATCATTTATGTATTACTTAACTAGAAGTAATATTATCATTGGATTAGAGTTTATTACAGATGAAATTGTACAGAGTAATGAGAAATGAAGATCATCTTGTATATAGTATGAGAATAATGGCTATAATTATGGTGTACAATATTATGTACATTTAAAAGAGACTTGATACAGACAGTACACTGATGTTGCAGAAATGGAAATGTGATGTATAACAAAGGAAAACATATAATAAAAAATAAGTTTAAAAAACCTTTCTTTTTCCTGTCCAGAGTATTTAAAATGGATTGATTCGGATTGTGAGGAGTTGTATCCATTTCTCTGCCAGTGCCCATAGCTCCCTTTCCTGCTCCACAGTGATGAAACCTGGAGAAAAAAAGAAGCACCCCTGCCTGCCGAAATCTCTGCTCTCCACCCTTTGATTAACGGATGCTTTCTGTAGCTTGGATCTGGCTTTGCTCATCCTGATGGACCCGAAGTTCAAATAAACTCTGTCTAGCATGACTGGTTTCCTTTATTCTACAGAGCCAGGAGACTGTGGAGGTCCGAAACTCAAGACCCCACAATCTTCTGCATGGTAAGGTTTGACCTTAAGGGGAAGGGGTGCTTTTTCAGAAGGACCATCCATGATGCTATGTTGCTCTCTTGCATGTCCATCTCATTTTAATTGGAAAGTTGGGAACCCACTCATCTGCCCTTAAAACATTTTACATTGATTATCCATGTGGTTTCCTTGGTCAAATACAGAGATGGCTTAGCACTGCCTTCTCCCATAGCTATGAATTTTTCCCTCCCTCTTGTCACTAAAGTGATAATTTCCCTCCAGCATCTTCTTATATCACTGCCGCCCCAAAGAGACACCTGGTTTGTTTAGCTTGCTTCCCTTGTAGGAATGGTTTTACTCCCACTATCCTTAGCTCATGCTTCCCAGAAACACCAGCACCACAATAAGGATTTGGAAGTAGAAAAGTAGCCCAAATACTCTAATTGTCAAAGGTGTCAAAGTCAAACTTCTCCAGGTTGAGAAACAGTTTGTTCTCTTGTGGCCTTTGCAACACCTCCTGCTGCCCCTGAGCCTTTGCAGCCCCAGAGTAAATCAAGATGTCATCTAGATAAACCACCAGAAATTTGTCAATTGTATCTGAAGAAAGTTCATTCATAAATCTGGAAAATACTGCTGCACAATTACAATTGCCCAATCCCAAAACCATAATTGCACATTCAAACTCACCATTCCTGATATCAAAAGCTGTCAAATACTCATGTCTTTCTTTGACTCTAATGAGGTCATAAGTTTTCCTGAGATCCAGCTTGCAAAATATGTGAGCCATCTGTAAGCAGCCCATCAAATTTGGTCTTGGAGATGGTGGGTAATGATTATTGTGACCTTGTTTTGAAGTCCTCCTGATTGTGGACTGTGCAAATCAAAACCTGTCCTTTATGTCCCAACCTGACAGAAGCAATTAAGAGCATACCCTGACCCATATGAGCTTCAGTCCCCTTTACTCCTTTCCCCATTGTGAACACTTGAGAAAGGGTCCATTGTCATTTCCCTGAATCTGTGAATAGCAAGTGGGATGATGCTCCTTTTATGCCCTACTGGTTATCCCACTCTCCTTCCATGAGCACCTGGCTGGGCAAACTCAGATGATATGCTCCGGCTTATCACAGATAAAGCGAAGTGGTAAATCCCATCATCTTTGCCATTCCTTGGCAGCTGATGTTCCTTTGGCTGCTCTCAGTTGCATTAGCTCTCCTTCCCTGGATTGTGTCATGCCCCCATTGAAGCCTGACTCTGTGGGGGAAGACGAGCTGGAACCTGAGCTGACAGAATTTGAGGGAGCAACTTTGCTGTCTTCAGAGGAAAATGGGGAAGAGCAGGGCCAATCAGGCCAGGGCCTTTCAGGATTAGGACAGCTGGTAGACAGGGAGGAACAGGGGCAGGATGAAAATGAGAGACAGAGCTCAGGTGAGGACCCCCTCTTCCTGATCCAAGAGCATGGAGAGTGGAGAGAAGGCAAGAACAGTGTAGACTGAGCAGGCTACAGCAGGCTACTCAGGAGAAGAGTGCCCCATCCCTCTTCACAAGGCACACCAGGGGAATGAGACTTAAGAAGACGCTGTGGGGAGGACCATTTGTCAGGAACAAACATGAGATCCCGAAGTGTTAAGTGCTGACATTTGAACTTTCAAAGAGTCCTTACATTCTTCCTGGCATTCTACATTAATTACCTAGCATTCTGGACTAATTCAGGAAGCAAAATTATCTTTGAACTCCTTGATTGCCCTGCTGGATTTATTGCTGTGCAGCCTTGGTGTATACAGCACTGGGCTGGACTATTTGCATCCAGAAGCTACTTGAGATGGGTGTGGGGGTTTGGCATCCCTTTGCTCTGGGACTGGCTAGAAATGTGGGAGTGTTTGGAGAAATTTGGAGCAATAAAGGGACGGTTTGAACTGCCAGCTGTTTGTGTTATCTCTGTGCCATGCATCGGGTCATCACAGATCAGTTGTGACAGGTGTGAAGGGAGAAAAACTTTATGATCCATTACTGGTCTTGCACAATTCCTGCTGCAAATCTCCCAAATGGGCATTTGTGAGCCACAAAGTTGGCATATTGAAACTCCTCTAGGGTTTGTGGAATTCCTGTCCTCAACAGCTCACTCAGAATGAGACTGTGCAATTTTTGCCTGAACTGGTCAATCAAGGCTGAGTCAATCCAATCAACGTGTGCTGCCAATCATTTAAAATCAGCTAGGTAGAGAGAGCCTTACTCTTCCGTTGGCCTAGTTAAGCTGCCAAATCTTGTAACTGCTGTCCTTGCTTGGATCGGGTGTCTGAGAAACGCTCAGAATCTCCCCTTGAAGTTCTGATAATTGTCCCCGAATGGGTCATGATTGACAATGACTACTTGGCCTCAAATTCCTTTCACAAACTTGACATAAAGGATACCCTCGCGTGGTCTGTAGAAAATTCTGCAGATAAAAACCAAAAAGGTTCGACCACAGATGCTTCCTCAAATGGACTCTCAGCTGGAGGTTCTGCACTTCCCTTTCAGCCCGTGGTTCTACAGCAGTTAAGCATACTCAAAGGAGAAAAATGGCAAAATTGACTAAAGGAAAGAACATAAGCACTTTTGTTTCCATAGGGAAACCGCTTCTGAACTTGGTGCTTGATGTGGAAAACAATGAACTTTGGGTTTTACCGATTAGACTGAAAGATCTTTATAGAAATGGCTTGCTCACATTATTATGAAAAAGCAAAAAAGTTGCGGTTTGATGTTAACGCCTTATTTTACTGTAACAGAGAGAGTCAGAAGGTCAAGTTCCTTTTTTGTTTCTTTTTTCTTATCTTTCCTCATGTCTCTTTTCCCTTCTCCCCTCCCCCACTGCTTTTCTATTTATTTTGTGTTTTATAATACTTTATATAGCTCAATAAAAATGCTGATTTAAAAAAAGGATTACTCAAAGAAACAGAGATTTATCCTGTGGAATTCTGGGAGTTGAAGTCCACAAGTCTTAAAGTCGAAAAGGTTGAGAAACACTGTTCTAGAGTGTTTCTAAATTGTTTCACTGGTTAATTGTCATCGCTGTCGGGAAATTCCTCCTCAATTCCAGATTGGTTTTCTCCTCGATTAGTTTCCATCCGTTGTTTCTTGTCCTGCCTTTGGGTGCTCTGGAGAATAGGTTGAGCCCCTCCTCTTCTTTGGGGCAGCCCCCCCTCAGATACTGTAATATTTCTATCATGTCACCCGTACGTCTTCTTTTCTCTAGACTGGCCATACCGAATTCCTCCAATGGTTCTTCATATGTTTTTGCCTTCAGGCCCTTAATCATCTTAATTGCTCCCTGCAAAAAGCTATTTTATACAAATTAAATAGCTTTGCCTGGGAATGCATGGATGAGGTAGGTTGGCTAAGCAGAGGAGTCGCCCCATGAAAACACAAGGCCAGCGGTGTTGTATGCTTTGTGTAACTCTCATTTGTGCTCTGCGCACAATGCCTGCGGGAGGGAGCAAAACCACCAGCTTGCAAATATTGCTCAAATATTACTAAACAAAGCATGTAGGACATTCCAACTGGCTGAAATGACAGCTGCATTATGAAAGCTTCTGAACAACCTATGTACACATGTGCCTGTGTTTCCAACTGCTGTGGGTTTAAAACATTAATGAGGAAAAGGAGGCAGCACATGACATCCTGATGTTCACATTTGTGAGTTGGGAGTATAAAACCTTGCTGAGGGAACTTCCCCATTTCCTCCTTCTGCACAGAGTAGCACCGTCCTGCTTCAGTCTCCACCTCAGGGCATTTAATTGGGCTTCAACACCCCAGAAAAAAAACCCAGAGTAGGACTGAAGCATCCCAAGGGACAGGTGAGTGCTGCTCTCCCACCTGGGAGGGGGGACAACATGGCAGGTGAGGTTCTTGCATCAGATCATTCCTGGGAGTCTCTCTCCATCTGAAGGGACCTTGCAGGGAATGTCAAAGGTTCTAGCAGGGGATCTGCAGGAGAGTTCTTCAGGCAGGGAGGATCTGGTCTATTGGGGATCTCTGGGGGAAGGGGAGAGGCCCACAGATGAGCCTTTCTAAGAGAGACCCCCTGCTGACTATGCAGCACTACAGACTCCACTGTGACCCACCAAGGCTGTTGCATGACCAAGGAGGAAGAAACAGCAGGTCAAATGCAAAAATGGGAGACAAAGTTTGGGGCTTTCAGCGTGGTTCCAGTTTGGAGGTTGGGTCCTTCTTCCTGAGGGGGGGGGGGGGCTTTCCATGACCCTCCCTCTCCTTCCCATTTCTTCCCCTCTCTGCAGGAAAGAATGGAAGACCATGGGGCGTTTTGTCATTGTGAGCCTCAGCTTGCTGGTCGTGGCCCTCTTCCTAAATGGTGAGTTTGAGCAGGGCCCCTCGTGCCCAACGTGTTTGCATCTGAACCCCTCTCGGATTTGATCCCCTAGAATCCCCTTACTTGAACTTCCTTTTTTATTTCTATTTTGCTTATTGTGCTGGCTGATACTTAAGTAATGTCTTCAAAGAAAAAACAAGGAAACCCAGTTGCTTCCTGAAAAGAACCAACTTTGTGGTTCTGTATCTCGAGCCTATCTTCTGGGGTGTTGGCTGTTCTACCCAGCTTGGTGTCATCTGCATATTTTGATGAGTTTCCCTTCTATTCCCCAGTCTAAATTGTTTATGAATGATAAGCCAACTGAATGGCAAGCCGAATGATAAACCATCCAAGATGGACAGGTTCACACAAGACATGCAGTTTCAAGGAAAGTAACCAAGGCTCAGCTAAAGCCAGCTTTGAACAATCTACAAATGTAGCTGCTGTATCTAGCCAAATCAATTTTATTGTCATCAAAGAGGTTTGCAACTCAGCAGGTTAAGAATGTTCTGCAGACCCAGCTGTCTCCTCCTCCTCCTCCTCCTTTTCTCTTGGCCATCTTCCCATTGGGCTTCCTCTCTTCCCACACAGATGCCAAAGATTGTTGTTGTCCCCGTGATTGGCTTTCCAGAAAAGGGTTTTGCTACAAGGTCTTCGATGACCTCAGGACCTGGAACAATTCTGAGGTTAGAAGTGCTGTGTGCCCATGAATATGCTAGTCCAAGTGGAGAAAAGTAGGCAGAGCCTGGAAGCCCCCAGGTACCCTCTGGCTGGGTTAAAGACCCTTCAAGGGATGGGTGTATGAAGAGTCACCTTGTGGAGAGATGGGCAGCAAACAATAAAATGAAAAGCTAGCAATTTCATAATAAATCCAAAATGCAAGTATCGTATGGACTAGAGTCAGACTCAGAACAAAGCTGGAAGGGACCTTGGAGGTCATCTAGTCCAACCCCCTGCTCAAGCAGGAGTTCCTAGACCATTTCAGACAAGTGGTTTTCCAGACTCATCTTAAAAAGCTCCAGTGATGGAGCACCTACAATTTCTGGAGGCAAGCTGGAGAACAGCTTGAGTCGAATAAAACATTGGAGGCTTCCAGGCCTTCCAGGCCTTCCAGGAGAACAATGGTTAATTGTTCTCACTTTGTCCTGGTATAGGCTTTCATGGCCAATATCTGGTGGGTAGGGTTGAGCTTCAAGGTTGAGTGACTATCTTATAGGTTTCCTGATCTTACACTGGCAACTCTGTCATCTTCAGGCATCTTGAAACCAGATTGCCTTTGACTTTAACTGATGAATCAAAATCAGGAACTCAAGTTCCCAGCTCTCCTCTTGTGGCTAAGCAGAACATGACCAGACAAGATCTGGTTGCCATGTCCTGACTTGGCTAGGTTAGTTTATCTAGGTTACAACCTGCAGACTCCAGCAAGGACATCCGTGGCATTCAACAAAGATGGTAGTCGAGACCATATAATCAGATTTCTCTTGTTTTCTCACATGCACAAACACAAACACACAGACCTGATCCTTCTCTCCCTTTATCTCTCATTGCTCTTCCCAGATGTTCTGCAGGAAACACAAGCCAGGCTGCCACCTGGCCTCCATCCACAACATGGCAGAGTCAGATGACTTGGCTGAGTACATCTCTGAATATCTCACAAAGAAGGGAAATGTCTGGATTGGACTAAACGACCCACAGAAGGTAGGTCCTTTCCACTGCTTCCATTTATCAACCCCTTTGACAGTTTTACGAGCTTTTTGAAGGATCTTCTGAAAAATGTTATTTACTCTAATCCTGTCTCTCCTGCCCCTCACTAACTGATGGCTGTCTTTAACGGATCCTGTTCGGACCCCCATCTCAGCCTCAAAGCCTTCTCCTCACACTCAGCTCCTCCTTCAGTCCCCCTTCCTCTTTATGGCCCACTGAATGGCCTCTAAAGATTCTCAAATCTCTAGTAGACCATGAAGATGGTGTGGGTCCTTCCTTCCCCCCCAGTGGTGGAATTCAATTTTTTTACTACCGGTTCTGTGGGCATGGCTTGGTGGGCATGGCTGGGGGGTCATGTGACTGGGTGGTAGGGAAATAAAGATTAGACTAGAAACAACACCAGGATGTTTCTTTCCTGCCTTCCTTACAGGATTAACCCTGTAAAGTGGGAAAAAACAAAAGGAGATTTCTTCTAACAACCGGTTTTCAGAACTGCTTAGAAAATTTGCTACCGGTTCTCGCAAACCAGCTTGAACTGGCCGAATTTCATGTCTGCTTGCCCCTCGATCTATATCCCTGGAGTTTTGCTGGTGGTCTCCCACACAGGGGCGCTTTGATTTTGATCTGATATCAACCACTATCAGCCAGGGCTGTCACCAAGTTGGATATGAGTCAGGATGGCTTTCAAAGCTGAGCTGGTGACTTCATGGATAGTTTTCTTCTGAATCATTTTTTCCTTCTGGATCTTCTGATCCTCACCTATGCAAGCATTTGCCAAGTTGAACCCTGCTTAGTTGTTCCAGATTAACCATGATTGCCTAGATAGATGAGAAAGAGAGGGGGGAGGGAGAACTATTTTTATTACCCCTTGAAACATCTCCACCCACGGTCCCTGCAAAACCAGAGCCCCTTCCTCAGTTGGCTAACGTAGCTCCTCTGTCCTTACAGAAACGTGTCTGGGAATGGACAGACCGAACCTGCACTGACTACTTATCCTGGAAAGCAGGAGAGCCAAACAACAAGTTGGCAAAAGAGTTTTGCATAGAGCTCTTGGCTGATTTAGGTAAGGCCAGGTGGAGGGGTGTGTGTGAAGAGGTCCTTCCAACCAGGAGGACCTATTGATGCATCCTGGAACTTTCACCCGTTGGCATCTGATGACCTTTGACAAACAAAAATAAAAGCCATTGATTGGTCATAGCCAACACAAACACAACACAGTCTGGTACAGACAAAATTCCCATGGGATGCAAGCTATGATGTCTAATGGAAGGGCCACTTTGCAAGCCAATATAGTGGTGTCCATCCAGGGATGTCCTTAGCAGATGGTTTTGAAAAAAGGTCACAATGGCAGTCATGACAGTGAAATCAAAGCCCCACCCAATTTTCATCTCTTTGGTCCAAAGCGATGGACCAAAAACTCAGTGTCTCAGCTCTCCCCTTGTGGCTAAATAGAACCTGACAGGCAAGGTCTGCTTGCCATGTCCTGACTTGGCTAGGTTAGTTATCTAGGTTACAACCTGCTGAACCCCAAGTCCATTTTAGCAGATGAGGGTCTCCACCTGGGGTATCCCCGTGTCCTCCTGCCAACGAGAGAGAAGCCAGTGAAATGAGGCACTCCGAAAGAGGGATCAAACTTTCTCTTTTGCTCCCAGCTTACAAGCAGTGGAACGATCTAGACTGTGAATCCTTGCATGCTTTTATCTGCCAGTGCAAATTCTAGTGCAAATTGCTCCTTCGCCTGCTCCAGGATGAGTGAAGCACCTGGTGACACCTGGAGAATCAAGGAAGCCACTTCTGCCTGCCAAAATCTCCGCTCTGCACCCCTTGGCTTTATGGATGCAATCTGTAGCTTGGATCTGGCTTTGCTCACTCTGGTGAGCCAGAAGGTCAAATAAATTCCGTCTTGAATTGGGATGACTGGCCTCCTTTATTTATTTAGGAGACTCTGTTGTGATCTAAAGAGCAAGACCCCCAGATGCAAGTCTTGGCATTAAAGAGGAGAAGGAGGTCATCTCTTAAGAAGGATTGATGTCACTTTGGTTTCTTCTATGTACCATATTTTTCAGAGTATAAGACGCACCTATATTTTGTAAGAGAAAAACAAGAAAAAAAGAGTTTTTTGCCTCCACACATCTTGTTTTCCCTCTTCCCAACCCCCAGAAGCATTTTGCAGGCCTCCAGAAGCCTCCACACAGTTCGTTTTTGCCAAAAAAAAAAAGGTCCCATTTTTCGGCAGGGTTTTTTTGGCGAAAACGAACCAGGCGGAAACTTCTGGAGGTCTGCAAAATGCCTCTGTGGGCTGGGGAGAGGTAATACAAGATGTGTGTGTGGGAGGGTTGGGAGGCCACAAATGGCTGTATTCGGTATATAACACGCGCCACAATTTTCCCCCACTTTTAGACGGGGAGTGCGCCTTATACACCGAAAAATACAGTAGATCGGCAAGCAAGCATCTTCCATAAGAAAAATCTGGTGACAATAATTATATTTCCCTGCTCCCCTGTCCTATGTCCACCCATCTGCCTAGGGCAGATCAGGAAATGTCTCCAAACCCCTCCCCAAACGACTGACCTCTGCAGAACAAAGCCCCCTCCAGACTCTGTAAGACTTGTTTTCACCACGCTTGTCTCTTTGATGCTTAATACTTTAATTTGAGATCACCAGGAAGAGGAGGTAGGAAAAAATTGAAAGATACACTATGATTTATTTAGGTTTCATGTTTTTAGACCACCCATCTACCTCAAGGAGGAGCTCTAGGTGTTGTTGTTGTTGTTGTTGTACAAAGCTTTTGAAAAGGAACAATATGGTGGCTTGTGTTTTAGTCAAAAACCCGGTCAAAATCCGTTAAGAAATACTCAGATGCGAGGTCAGTTTGGATGACCGTGAAGGGTCCCATTTATTCCTAGCCGTGAGCAAAGCTCACGATGAGCTATTGCTCAGGTCGTAAGTGGAGGAGGAAAGGAAACCGCGGCTTTTTATATTTGCTGCGGTGTCATTTTTCTGCGCTTCCCATTGGCTGGTGAGCAAGCCAATGGGAACGCTCCTTTGGCAACCAATCACCTGCCGGTTCAGGAGTTCGTTTAGGCCAGGGGTGTCAAACATACGGCCCGCAGGCCGGATCTGGCCTGCCTGGGGATTTGGCACGGCCTGCGGGATGAAAAGCATTATTAAAAAAAGTCTGCCTACGCACACAAGGTCTTTGCGCAGCGCCGGCTGGGGAAGGGAGAGAGAGAGAGAGAGAGCAGGAGGCAAGCGAGATCGCATTGTGGTTGGTGCGCCCGGCCACGCGCGCTGCCCACCACTCCCCCCTCCTGCCTCCCCGCTTACCCCTCCCTCCTGTCTCCGGGCCGTTTGGAGCCGCATCCGCGCATGCGCCGCAGCCTGCATTCCATCATTGGGACTTTCTCTCCTGCAGCGGCGAGGCTTCGTGGCACCAAGCCTGAAGCGGTGGCTGGAGCGTCCTCCCCTCCCGGCGCTTGCTGCCTTCCTCTTCCGGTCCCCCTCCCAGCGGTAAGTTGCTGAAGCTGCTTCCCCAGGAGAAGTTAAGAATGTCCAAGGAGGTTTAGGCCCATGCCGGGTCTGAAATGTGGGTGTATCACACTGCTCACAGCCTCGGCATTGGGTGGTGGTGGCACGTGACCGCCTACTTTGTTCAGAGGCGGCCTCATGTAGTCACGGAGACCGCGCTGTTTCTCTTCATGCGGGAAAATATGTGCAGTGGTGGCGGCGGCAGCCCCCACCCGAGTGTCCCCGCTTGCTTCCTGGCAGCGAAGCCTCAAAATCTCCCCTTTGGGGGAGATTTGAAAGGCTACCTGAGAGCAATCTGCCGCTGCCTCTGGCCTGGTGGTGGCTCCGCTTGGCCATGAGTTACTTTACCACAGAAGGCAGCTCTCAAGCCTGGCATGGTGGCAGCGGCATCAGGGGGAGCGGCGGCAGCAGCGGCAGGGACAGGAACGGGAACGGCGCCTTCCCCAGGGAGCGGCGTGGGAGCCGGACCGCCACCACCACCTCCCCCTGCGATGGGGGCAGCGGTGGTGACTGGAGCATCCCCTTCCCTGGCGGTGGCCAGTGGGGCACCTCCTGCCGCCGCTTCGGTTCCTCCACCGGCGGCAGCAGCAGCAGTAGTAGCTGGGACCCCTCCTGCCGCTGCAGTGCCGCCGCTGCCT
The DNA here is from genome assembly GCA_017656035.1 of Myanophis thanlyinensis. NCBI lineage: Eukaryota > Metazoa > Chordata > Lepidosauria > Squamata > Homalopsidae > Myanophis > Myanophis thanlyinensis. The sequence continues at coordinate 149 of JAEANM010018028.1, read as the reverse complement.
CAGCCTCACCCCGCCGGCATCAGGGCTCTGCAGGCCCCACCGCCCCAACAGTATCCTTGGCCACCCCATCCGGACGGAGCCCGAGGGGGGCTGCGGTTGCAGGGCAGGAAGGGCTCGGAAGGAAGGCTGGAAGGAGGAGAAGGAAGGAA